>PJEM01017258.1:0-22770 GCA_004023845.1 Helogale parvula | reverse complement strand
AAGATGTGGTATATATATACAATGGAGTACTATATGGCAATGAGAAAGAATGACATATGGCCATTTGTAGGAAAGTGGATGGACCTTGAGGGTGTCATGCTAAGCAAAATAAGTCAGGCAGAGAAGGATAGATACCATATGTTTGCATTCATAGGTCTAACAGGAGAGACCTGGCAGGGGACCATGGGGAGAGGAAGGGAGAAAGAGAGTGGGGGAGAGTGAGGGACACAGATCAAGGGAGACTACTGAATACTGGAAACGAACCATGGACTGAAAGTGGAGGGGGAGGGTGGGAGGGGGTGATGGTCATGGTGGGGGGCACTTGAGGGGAGAAGCACTGGGTGTTATATGGAAATTAATTTGGCAATAAACTATTATTAAAAAAATAAAGGGTGTAAAAGAAATGAAGAAGGGCATTATATAATAATTATAGAGTCTATCTATAAGGAAAAACTAACAATTATATATATCTATGCACCAATGTCAGAAAACCCAAATATATAAAACAATTAATCACAAGCATAAGCCATCTTTTTGATAAGAATGTGATAATTACAGGGAACGTAAAGTCTCCAGCTATAGCAATGAATAGATCATCTAGACTGAGAATCAGTAAAGAAAAAATGGCCCTGAATGACACATTGGACCAGATGGACTTGATGGCTATATTTAGAACTCAGCACCCCAATGAGTTGGAATACACTATCTTCTCAAGTGCACATGATATGTTCTCCAAGCCACATCACATACTGGGTCACAAAGCAGCCCTCAATAAATATAAAAGAATTGAGATCATACCATGCCCACTTTTATATCACAATACTATGCAACTTGCTATCAACCAGAGGGGAAAAATCCAGAAAATGTCCAAAAGCATGGAAGTTAAAGACCATTTTGCTAAATAACGAGTGGGCCAACCGGGCAATTAGAGAAGAAATTTAAAAATATATGGAAACAAATGAAAATGAAAATACAACAATCCAAACCCTTTGGGATGAAGCAAAGGCAGTACTAAGAGGAAAACACATTGCAATCCAGCCTTATCTCAAGACACAAGAAAAATCTCAAAAACAAAATCTAACATCATACATAAATGAACTATAAGCAAAACAACAAAGAGGCCCCAAACCCAGCAGAAAATGAGAAATAATAAAGATCAGCCCAGAAATAAATAATATAGAATCCAAAAAAAAAAACCCAGTAAAACATTTCGAAGAAACTGTTTTTTTTAAATAAATAAAATTGACAAAGCTTTAGCCAGATTTCTCACATAAAAGAGAGAACCCAAATAGATAAAATCAATAATGAAAATGGATTCATTACAACTCAGCCCTCAGTAATACAAGCAATTATCAGGGAATACTATTAAATATGATATGCCAACAAATGGGACAACCTGGAAGATACAGACAAATTTCTAAACACCCATTCAATACCAAAACTCAAACGGGAAGAAACAGAAAATTTGCACAGACCATAAATAGTGAGGAAATTGAATCACATATCAGAAATATCCAAACAAATGAAAGAACTTTAAAGCAGAGTAAATACCTATCCCTCACAAGCTGATCCAAATAATAGAAATGGAAGGAAAACTTCTGTACTCATTCTATGAGGCCAGCATTACCTTGACTCCTAAAACAGAGAGAGACCCAGCAAAACAAGAGAAAACAACAGGCCAATTTCCTTGATGAAAAGAGATGTAAAAATACTCAACAAGATACTTGCAAATCGAATTCAACTGCACATAAAAAGAATTATCCACCATGATCAACTGGGATTCATTCCTGGGTTACAAGGCTGGCTCAATATTCACAAATCCGTCAATTTGATATATCACGTTAACAAAAGAAAGAATTAAAACCATATGATACTGTCGATAGATGCAAAAAAAAAAGCATTTGACAAAATACATCCTTTCTTAATAAAAACCCACGAGCAACTCGAGATAGAAGAAACTTACTTAAACATCATAAAAGACATTTATTAAAATCCCATAGCCAATATCATCCTCAATGCGGAAAAACTGAGAGATTTCCCCCTGAGATCAGGAACACGACAGAATTATCCACTTCCACCACTGTTGTTTAACATAGAGCTGGAAGTCCTAGCATCAGCAATCAGACAACAAAAGGTAATAAAAGGCATCAAAATCGGCAAAGAAGTCAAACTTTCCCTTTTCGCAGAGTACATGATAATCTACATGGAAAACCCGGCAGACTCCACTAGAAGCCTTCTAGAACTGATCAATGAATTCAGAAAAGTTGCAGGGTACAAAATCAACGTAAAGAAATCGATTGCATTTATATACACCAATAATGAAGCAGCCGAAAGAGAAATCAAGAAACAGATCCCATTTACAATTGCACGAAAAACCATAAAATACCTAGGAATAAACAAAAACAAAAATGTAAAAGATCTGTATGATGAAAACTTATGGAAAAAATTGAAGACACAAAAAATGGAAAAACATTCCATGCTCATGGATCAGAAAGATAAATTCTTAAAATGTCATTACCACCCAAAGCAATCTACACATTCAATGCAATCCCCATCAAAATTGCACCAACATTCTTCTCAAAGCTAGAACAAACTATCCTCAAATTCGTATGGAACCACAAAAGACCCCGAATAGCCAAAATTATATTGAAGAAGAAAACCAAAACTGGAGGCATCACAATCCCAGACTTTAGCCTCTACTACAAAGCTGTCATCATCAAGACAGTGTGGTATTGGCACAAAAACAGACACATAGACCAATGGAATAAAATAGAGAATCCAGATCTGGGTGACAAGTGTACGGCCAATTAATCTTTAACAAAGCAGGAAAGAGATCCAATGGAAAAAAGACAGCCTCTTTAGCACTAGACCACTTTCTTACACCATTCACAATAATAAACTCCAAATGGATAAAGGACCTGAGTGTGAGATAGGAAACCATCAAAGCTCTAGAAGAGAAGCCAGGAAACAACCTCCTTGACCTCAACCACAGAAATTTCCTACTCTACACATCCCAAAGGCAAGAAAATCAAGAGCAAAAATGAACTATTGGGACCTCATCAGGATGAAAACTTCCCCATGGCAAAGGAAACAATCAAGAAAACTAATAGACATCTGATGGAATGGTAACAGATAGTTGCAAATGGCATATTGGATAAAGGGCTGGTGTCCAAAACTTATAAGGAACTCACCAAACTCCACACCTGAAAAATGAATAATCCACTGAAGAAATGGGCAAAAGACATGAACAGACACTTCTCTAAAGAGGCATCCAGATGGCCAGCAGGTACATGAAATGAGCTCTGCGTCACTCATCATCAGGGAAATATAAATCAAAACCACACTGAGATACCACCTCACGCTGGTCAGAGTGGCTAAATTGAACAAATCAAGAGACTAGAGATGCTGGCGATGATGCGGAGAAATGGGCACCCTCCTACACTGTGGGTGGGAATGCAAATTAGCACAGCCGCTCTGGAAAACAGTGTGGAGACTCCTCAAAAAACTATCAGTAGAACTCCCCTATGACCCAGCAATAGCACTGCTAAGGATTTACCCAACGGATACAGAAGTGCCGAAACAAAGAGGCTGATGTACCTGTGTTCACAGCAACACTTTCAACAATAGCCAAATCAAGGAAAGAACCTAAATGTCCATCAAATGATGAATGGATCAAGAAGATGTGGCTTATATATACAATGGAATACTACATGGCAATGAGAAAAAATGAAATACGGCCATTTGTAGCAAGGTGGATGGACCTCAAGGGTGTCATGCTAAGCGAAATAAGTCAGGCAGAGAAGGACAGAAACCATATGTTTGCACTCATAGGTCTAACAGGAGAAACCTAACAGAGGACCATGGGGAGGGGAAGGGGGGAAAAGAGTAGGGGGGAGGCAAATCATGAGAAACTCTTGAGTACTGAAAACAAACTGAGGACTGGAGGGTGGGGAGGGAAGAGGAGTGATGGTCATGGAGGAGGGAACTTATGAGAAAGAACACTGGGTGTTATATGGAAACCAACTTGACAATAAACTATATGGGAAAAAAAGAGAATAAAGATGTTTCACATAAGTTAGGATACACGATTAGAGGCAAGATCCACAAAAGTTAACAAGACTAGTTTCTACTTCCTACTTAAGAGGAGAAATAATCGGAAATTATATATATGTTACTACTAGTTTATAGTCATAGTTTACAGTTTATATTTAAATTTAATGACCAAAGACTTTTTCAATGGGATAGTATAATGACAGGGAAAAATATTAAATTTTATATTTTGTAAGAAACTTAACTTTATTTGGTGTTATTTTAGCAATTTGGAGAACACAGTTATTTATTAATTTTATGTTGTTAATAAAACAACAGACACCCCCCTCCCAAAAATAGCCAAATCATGGAAAGAGCCTAAATGTCCATCAACTGATGAATGGATCAAGATGTCGTTTATCCATACAATGGAAATCTGCATGGCAATGAGAAAGAATGAAATCTGACCATTCATAGCAATGTGAAAGGACCTCGAGGGTGTCATGCTAAGTGATAAGTCAGGCAGAGAAGGAGAGATACCATATGGTTTTATTCATAGGTCTAACAGGAGAAACTTAACAGAGGATCATGGGGGAGAGAAAGAGGAAAAATATTTGGGTAGAGGGAGGGAGGCAAAGCACAAGAGACTCTTGAATACTGTGGACAAACTGAGGGCTGATGGAGGAGGGAGAGGAAGTGGGGTGATGGGCATGGAGGAGGGCATTTGTGGAGATGACCACTAGGCATTATATTGAAACCAACTTGAGAATAAACTATTAAATAATTAAAGTGTTAAAACCTATTCCTTTCGACCTGTTCCAAAAATTAGAAATAGAAGGAAAACTTCCAAACTCATTCTTATGAGGTCACCATACTTTCATTCTAATACCAGACAAAGACCACACTAAAAAGGAAAACAAGAGGCCAATATCTCTCATCAACATGGATAAACGAACTCTCAATAAATAGTAGTGAAATCAATCCAACAGTACACTAAAAGAATTCTTCACCACAGTACAGTGGGATTTATTCCAGCCCTGCAGAGGTGGTTCAATATTTGCCAATCAGTCAACATGATACACCATGTTAAGAAAAGATAAGAACAATATGATTTTTCTCAATAGATGCAGAAAGCATTTGACAAAATACAGTATCAACTTTTGAAAAAATTCCCAACAAAGTAAAGACTGAGGGAACATACCTCAACATCATAAAGGCCATACAGAAAAGACCGACAGCTAATATCATCTTCAGTGGGCAAAAACTGAAAGCCTTCCTTCACAGTCAGGAACAAGACAAGGATGTCAACTCTCACCATCATTATTAAACATAGTACTGGAAGTCATAGCCTGAGTAATCAGAAAAAATAAATAAGTAAAAATCATCCAAATCAGCAAAGAAGTCAAACTTTCACTATTTACAGATGACATAATACTCCAAAAGACTATCAAAAAGTTGCTAGAACTAATGCATAAATTCAGGCAAGTCACAGGATATAAAATCAATGTGCAGAAATAAGTTGCATTTGTTTTTATGAGAGAAAGAAAGACAGAGAAAAACAGATATTGAGTACATGTGAGTAGGGGAGGAGCAGAGACAGAGGAGGACAGATGATCTGAACGGGGCTCTCTGATGTCAGCACAGATGCAGGGGTTGAACTCACAAACCATGACATCAAGACCTGAGCTGAAATCAGAGACTCGATTGACTGAGTCACCCAGGTGCCCCTCTGTTGCATTTCTACACATCAATAACAAAGTAGCAGAAAAAGAAATCAAGAAATTGATCCATTTTTCAACAGTAACAAAAACAATACAATACCTAGGAATAAACCTAGCCAAAATGTTAAAAGATTTGTGCTCTGAAAACTACAGAACACTTAGAAAATAAATGGAATAGTACACAGAGAAGTGAAAAAGCATTCCATGCTCATGGGTTGGAAGAACAAATATTGATAAAATGTCAATACTACCCAAGCAATCTCTACATTTAATTCAATCCCTAACAAAATACAACCAGCATTTTTTGGAGAGCTAACACAAACAATCCTAAAGTGTATATGGAACCAGAAAAGACTCAAAATACCCAAAGCAATTCTGAGAAGGAAAAACAAAACTGGAGGCATCACGATTTTGGATTTCAAGCTATACTACAAAGCTGTAATTATCAAGACAATACGATATTGGCACAAAAACAGATATATAGATCAATGAAACAGAATAGAAAAACCAGAAATGGATGCACACATGTCTGGCAACCTAATCTTTGACAAAGCAGAAAAGAATATCTGATGGAAAAAGTCACTTCAACTTATGGTGCTGGGAAAACTGGACTGCAACATGCCATCGTTATTACACAATACACAAAAGTGAATTCACAGTCGAGGAAAGGCGTACATGAAAGACAGGAAACCATTAAAATCCTTTATTACATCACAAGTAGCAACCTCCTTGACCTCAGTCAGGACAATTTCTTACTAGACATTTCACCTAAGGCAGGAGAAATGAAAGCAAACATGAACTATTGGGATTTCATCAAGATAAAAACCATCTGGACAATGTAGGAAACAGTCAATAAAACTAAAAGGCAGTCTACGGAATGGGAAAAGATATTTGCAAATGATACATCAGATAAAGGGTTAGTATTCAAGATCTATAAGGAATTTATCAAACTCAATACGCAAAAAAGCAAACAACCCACTTAAGAAATGGGCAGAAGACATGAAAAGACACTTTCCCAAAGAAGGCACTCAGATGGATAACAGATACATGAAAAGAAGCTCACCATTACTCATTATCAGAAAAATACAAATCGAAATCGTGATAAGGTACCACCCACACCTGTCAGAATGGCTAAAAGTAACAGCCCAGGAAACAACAGGAATTGGCATGTGGAGCAATGGGAATTGTCTTGTACAGTTGGTGGACATGCAACTGGTGTGGCCACTCTGAAGAACAGTATGGAAGTTTAAAAAAAAACTACAAATAAAACTTCCCTATGATCGAGCAATTGCACTGCTAGGTATTTTCCCCAAGGATAAAAATACAGATTTGAAGTGGTACATGAACCCCAATGTTGATAGCAGCGCTATTAACAATATACAAACTATGAAGAGAGTCCGAATGTCCATTGACTGATGAATCAAAACAAAACAGATACACATAGATATAGATAAGATATATATATATATATATATATATATATATATATACATATAGATACAGATAGATATATTACTCAACCATCAAAAAGAAGAAATCTTGCCATTTGTATGTATGTGGAGCTAGAGACCATTATGTGAAGCGAAATAAATCAGTCAGAGAAGGACAAATACCATATAATTTCACTCATATGTGGAGGTTAAGAAACAAAACAGAGGAACACATAGGATGAGGGGAATTAAGAGAGGGAGAATCAAATCACAAGAGACTCCTTAGAGAAAAACTGAGGGTTAATGGATGGAGATGAGTGAGGGATGGGTTACATGGGTGATGAATATTAAGGAGGGAATTTGCTATGATGAGCACTGGGTGTTGTATATAAGTGACAAATCATTGAATTCTACTTCTGAATCCATTACTATATATCAACTAACAAAAATTTAAATAAAATTTTGAACAAAAATCTGTTAATTTATATACATATGGTTAACATTATATTTTCAATCATCAATAGTAACTTTAATACATAAATAAGTTCATCTCAGAAATTAATTTCCATGGAGGAAATCTAAAAATTTTTAAAAAGGACAAAATAAAGTCCAATGTCTTAAGGGAACCTTTCTTAAAACAGTTGTTTAGAGAAGTTTCTGACCACAGTCCAAGATTTTTAATCACCTCTGTGGGGCCAGTCCCCACAGTCTACATCATGTTCACATATTAGCCTTCATGTCCTACATAAACACTTCGTGGAACAAACACAGACCAGCAGAGGCTCTCCCCACTTAACTGGGCAGAGATTGAACTACAAATGTGTCTAGCAGGAGTGCACACTAAAAGACTACAAATATCCCATGAAAAACACATTTAAAAAACTAAATTCATCAACTTTTCCACCAGTTTCACATCTAGTGTTTCTCCAATATTCACATTGAATACAGAATTCACTGAATCTTAGCTCAACTGTTGCATTTAAATGTGAAGCTGTAGAGTCAGTACAAGAAAGTGGTAGCTAATCAGTATTTCATGGACTCAGTCCTTCTGAAGCATTCCTGAAGTGAAGTGAAATGAAGACTCATCATGATGGGAATATGCGACATTTGGGCTAAACAAGAACAGGACAGCTGTGAATTCTTCCCTGCTGAAACGTAAATATGTTCCAATTTTGTTTCGGTTGTCTCTCCAAATCATTGTGTACAAATTATGTTTAAAATTGTTTGCTTCGATTGTCTTATATCTCACTACACAAAGTAAACTGTAAGCTCATCTTATGCCATTAGAAACTCAAGTACACACCATGAAAAGGGAAAGCCTGCTTCAGTGAAAACATAGCATGCCTCCTTTTTTTTTAAAGAATAGTTTCTTGTCAAATTGGTTTCCATATAACACCCAGTGCTTCTCCCCACAAGTGCCCCCCCCCAAAGACCATCACCCTCTTCCCCCTCACCCCGCCCCTCAGCCCTCGGTTCCTTTTCAGTATTCAATAGTCTCTCATGATTCGTGTCCCTCTCTCTCCCCAATTCTCTTTCCCCCTTCCCCTCCCTATGGTCCTCTGTTAGGTTTCTCCTGTTTTCCTGTTAGACCTATGAGTGCAAACATATGGTATCTGTCCTTCTCCGCCTGACTTATTTCGCTTAGCATGACACCCTTGAGGTCCATCCACTTTCCTACAATGGCCAGATTTCATACTTTCTCATTGCCATATAGTACTCCATTGTATATATATACCACATCTTCTTGATCCACTCATCAGGTGATGGACATTTAGGCTCTTTCCATAATTTGCCTATTGTAGAAAGTGCCGTTATGAACATTGGGGTACATGTGCTCTTATGCATCAGCATTTCTGTAATTTTTGGGTAAATCCCTAGCAGTGCTATTGCTGGGTCATAGGGGAGTTCTACTGATAGTTTTTTGAGGAACATCCATACTGTTTTCCAGAGCGGCTGCACCAGTTTACATTCCCACCAACTGTATAGGAGGGTGCTCGTCTCTCCACATCCTCACCAGCATCTATCGTCTCCTGATTTGTTCATTTTAGGCGCTCTGAGCGGTGTGAGGTGGTATCTCAGTGTGGTTTTGATTCGTATTTTCCTAATGATGAGTGATGCATGCCTCCTTTTTAACATCTGTTTCTTTTGGGTGTGTTCTCTTGTTTATAATATCATGTTCAGTTTTAAATTAAAATTGCAACAATAACTAAAGTTGAGACCTGAGGCTTCAACCAACATGGAAAATATTTATAAGCATAAAATCAAAAGTCCTATATTTGGATTCACTACATTAAATTACATACACTTTAATTTCAAGCTTGACACTTCCAATAAGTATACCTTGGTTCTAATGTAACTCAAAGCTAAGACAGAGCCAGAAATGTTTTTCACCTGCTAAACCTACTTATGTTTTAGAAACTGTATTACATCATGGATGCTCACTGCTTTCTTCAATGTTATAGCACATCTGCAGCACGGTGTTCACTTGTCAACTAAGTAATCAAAGGCATGTAAGAATCCATCGTGAGTCCAATGGATAGCAACCAGAAAAGCATGGTAATTAAACTACATGCAGTGTGAGCAACAGTTGACAACCATCTAGCACTTAATCTGGAAACATAAATCTAATAAGAGTATATTTAATAATAGGTTCTAATATTAAACAAAACTCAAAAGACATATACAAAATTTTTTAAAAGGCAAACTAAACGATATTTTCTAGAAATGCACAATTGGGTAATCATGCTATTAAAATACAAGGAGATGATTGCTATAAATATGAGGATACTGGATACTTTGGGGGACAGGGGTGGGTAACGATTGTGACGAGACACAAAGAGAAGCTCCCGGGGTGCTTGCCACGGTTCTGTTTCTTGACCTGCACATTAGTTATAAGAATACCCACCTGGATTCAGGGAGCTTTTGCTTTCCTTATGAATCTATGTTTTACTTTACATAAAACTGTTTTTTTAAGAAGCCATGTTGAATTGACCTTTTCTGAGGTATTTCTATAATAAAGGCAGGCACTGCCTTAGTGCTAAAGAAGCATCTCCGACCTCAACCTAAGGAGAAAGTATGAGGCCGTCTTTAAAGGACAGTTAGGAAGCTATGAAAACAGGAGTCGTGTGAATATTCAGGGGAAGACCTCTGTCACAGGGCAGAAGACTGGATCGGGGTTTCGGAGTCTATTTAAACTCTAAAATTCTATGGCTTTCACATTCGTAACACTACCTCAAACTGATGTAGTCAAAAAAATCCAACTGGATTTTGTAATCAAGGCATTTGGGTAGCTTAGGTCCCCTGTCCTCTCCTACGTCTGGGTTGATCAGTCCAGTGTGTACATTATGTTCATGAGCACTTTTGTTTACATCATGTCTGTGCATTTGAAAAGCTAGCCACACAAAATTTTAAGCATTGCTGTTCAGTTCTAGACCACCGTGGTGAAATCATGAGTGGGGAAAATGAAGAGATATGGGAAAAATAGAAGAAGAATTTGTGGACAGGTTAATACAATTTTTAAATTTTAGAATTATATCTGAACCAAGCACAGTTCCTAGTGTTTCTTTTCCAAGTTATTATTGAAATTCCAGTTAACACATGGTCTAAAATAACTTTAATAAGTATAATATAGTGATTCATGACTTACATACAATACTCTGTGCTCATCGCAAGCGCCCTCCTTAATACCCATCACCCAACGAACCCATCCTACACCCATCTACCCTCCAGAATCCTTCAGTTGGTTTTCTACAGTTAGGAGTCTATTTTATGGTTTGTCTCTCTCGTTTTCCCCTATGTTCATCTGTTAAGCTTCTTAAATTCCACATATGTGTGAAATTACATGGTATTTGTCTTTCTCTGACTTAATTTGCTTAGAATAATACACTCCTCCTCCATCCATGTCGTTGCAATTGACAAGATTTCCTTCTTTTGATGGCTAAGTAATATTCCATTGTATATTTACATACACACCTTCTTTAACCATCCATCAGTTAACGGACATTAGAACTTTCCCCAAAATTTGGCTATTGTTCATTAACACTGCTGTAAACATTAAGGTGCATGTATCCTTTCAAACGAATTTTGTATCCTTTGGGTAAATACCTAGTAGTGCAAGTGATGAGTCATAGGGTAGTTCTACTTTCTTTCTTTTTTTTTTATTTATACCCAAGTTAGTTAGCATATAGTGCAACAATGATTTCAGGACTAGATTCCTTAATGCCCCTTATCCATTTAGCCATCCCCCTCCCACAATCTCTTTAGCAACCTTCTGTTTGTTCTCTATATTTGTCTCTTATGTTTTGCCCCCCTTCCAGTTTTCATATTATTTTTGCTTCCCTTCCCTTATGTTCATCTATTTTGTATCTTAAGTTCTTCATATGAGTGAAGCCATGTATTTGCCTTTCACTTTGCATAATACTGTCTAGTTCCATCCACATAGTTGCAAATGGCAAGACTTCATTCTTCTTGATTACTGAGTAATACTAGATAGATAGATAGATAGATAGATAGATAGATAGATAGATAGATAGATAGATAGATGGATGGATATCTTCTTTATAGCATTGCTATAAACATTGGGGTGCATATGCCCCTTCTAAACAGGATACCTGTATTCCTTGGATAAATACCTAGTAGTGCAATGGCTGGGTTTTAGGGTAATTCTAGTTTTAACTTTTTGAGGAAGCTCCATACTGTTTTCTAGAGTGGATACACCAGTTTGCATTCCCACCAGCAGTGCAAAACAGATCCTCTTTCTCTGCATCCACACCAACATCTGCCATTGCCTAAGTTGTTAATGTTAGCCATTCTGACAGGTGTGAGGTGGTATCTGATTGTGGTTTGGATTTGTATTTCCCTGAGATGAGTGATGTGGAGCATTTTTTCACGTGTCAGTGGGCCATCTGGACGTCTTCTTTGGAGAGGTGTGTATTCATATCTTTGCCCATTTCATCACTGGATTATTTGTTTTTGGGGGGTGTTGAGTTTGATAAGCTCTTTGCAGATTTTGGATATTAACCCTTTATCTGATATGTCATTTGCAACTATATTCTCCCATTCTGCCACTTGCCTTTTAGTTTTGCTGATTGTTTCCTTTGCTGTGCAGATTTTTATTTTGATGAGGTCCCAAAAGTTCTTTTTTATTTTATTTCCCTTGCATCTGGAGATGTGTTGAGTAAGTTTCCTGTGGGGCTGAGGTCAAAAAGGTTTCTGCCTGTTTTCTCCTCTAAGATTTTGATGGCTTCCTGTCTTACATATAGACTTTTCATCCATTTTGACTTTATTTTTGTGTACGGGGTAAGAAAGTGGTCCAAGTTCATTTTCCTGCATGTTGCTGCCCTGTTTTCCCAGCACCTTTTGCTAAGAGACTGTCTTTATTCCATTGGATACTCTTTCCTGCTTTATCAAAGATGAGTTGGCCATACGTTTGTGGGTCCATTTCTGGCTTCTCTATTCTGTTCCATTGATCCATGTGTTTTGTGCCAGTACCGTACTGTCTTGATGATTACAGCTTTGTAATACAGCTTGAAGCCCAGGACTGGATGCCTCCAGCTTTGGTTTTCTACGAGGTGTCCTATTCAGTTCCATTGATCTATGTGTCTGTTTTTGTGCCAGTACCATACTATCTTGTTCACTACGGCTTGTAAGATAACTTAAAGTCTGGGATTGTGATGCCTCTAGCTTTGCTTTGCTTGTTCAAGATTGTTTTGGCTTCAAGGTCTTTTGTGGTTCCACACAAATTTTAGGATTCTTTCTTCAATCTGTGAAAAACGCTGGGATTGTTTTGATAAGAATTGCATTGGATTGCAAGGATAAAGATTGTTTTGGGTTGTATAGACATTTTAACAATATTTGTACTTCCAATCCATGAATAGGGAATATTTTCCCATTACCTTATGTCATCTTCAATTTCTTTCATAATTGTTTTACAGTTTTCAGCTACAGATCTTTTACCTCTTTTTTAGGTTACTTCCTAGCAATCTTATGTAGTGTATTTGGGATTTGATTCCTTGATTTCTCTTTCTGATGGCTCATTATTGGTGTGTAAAAATGCAACAGTTTTCTGTACATTGATTTTGTAGCTTGTGACTGAATTTATATATCACTTCCAGCAATGTTTTAGTTCAGTGTATCAGATTTTCTACACACAGTATAATGTCGTCCTCGAATAGTGAAAGTTTAACTTCTTCCTTGGTGATCTGGATGTCTTTTTTTTCTTTTTGTTGTCAATTGCTGATGCTAGGACTCCAGTGCAATGTTAAATAACAGCAGTGAGGGTGAACATCCCTATCATATTCCTAACTATAGAGGGAAAACTCTCAGTTTGGGCCCATTGAAGGTATACACTGTGGGCCTTTGATATATGGCCTTTATGATGCTGAGGTATTTTCCCTCTATCCCTACTTTGCTGAGGATTTTTGTCATGTTGGATGTTGTTCTTTGTCAAATGATTTTTCTTCACCAACCAAAGGATCATATGGTTTTTATGTTTTTATTAATGTGGTGTATCACATTGATTGATTTGCCAATATTGTACAACTCTTGCAACCCAGGAAAGGAATGAAGCCCACTTTATTGTGGTGAATCATTCTTTTAATATACTGTTGAATTTTACGGGGTACTATTTTGTTGAGAATTTTTGCATCCATGTTCCTCAGGATTACTGGTCTGTAATTCTCTTTTAAGTGGGGCCTTTTCATCGTATTGGAATTTAGGTAATGCTGGCTGCACAGAATAGTTTGGAAGTTTTTTTTTTTCATTTCTAATTTTTGGAATACTTTGAGAAATATGGGTATTAACTCTTCTTTATATGTTTGGTATAATTCCCCTGGTAAGCCATCTGGCTTTTCGGATTTTTGGTGTAGGAAAGATTTTTGACTACTAACTTAATTTCTCTTATTTCTTTTTATCATTTCACATAACTTTATCAATTCCTTTTGCTCTTAGGCTCTGTTTCTGAAGTTTTAAGAGGCATTAAGGAGTCTTTTCTGATTCTAATTCTGTTTAAGTTTTCTAATACTTCCTGTTTCAGTTTTAGTGGTCTATACCTTTTTATAATTTATTCATTGCTTCCAAGTTGTCCAATTTGTTGGCATATATATTTTCATAATATAATTTTATATTTGCTGGTCTTTTTGTAATGTTGGCTGTATGTCTACCCTCTCGTTCATTATTTCATTTAGTTTTACCTTAACTCTTTTCCTCTTGATGGGTCTGCCTAGGCGTTTATCAATTTTATTAATTTGTGCAAGGAATGAGCTCCTGGATATATTAATCTGTCCCCCTGGGTTTTTTAAAGTTTTTATATTATTTATTTCTGCTCTAATCCTCATTATTTCCCTTGCCTTGTTAGCTTTGGGCTAAGTTTGTTTTTTTCTTTCTAGTCCCTTTTGCTGTAGGGTTGAGGTTCATTTTTGGGACTTTTCTTGCTTCTTAAAGTAGTACTGCAGTGCAACATACTTCACTCTTGTTTTTTTTTTTTTAATTTTTAATGTGTTGTTTATTTTTGGTACAGAGAGAGAGACAGAGCATGAGAGGGGGAGGGGCAGAGAGACCCAAAATCTGAAGCAGGCTCCAGGCTTGAGCTATTAGCACACAACCCTTGAACCCATGAACGAGAGATCATGACATGAGCCAAAGTCAGAGGCTTACTAAGGCACCCTGGTGCCCCATACTTCACTCATAAGACTGCTTTTGTTGCATTCCAAAAGTTTTGATTATCATGAGTTTTTTATTTTTTTAATATTTATTTACTTTGAGAGACAGAGAGACAGAATGGGAGTGGGAGAGGGGCAAAGAGTGAGGGAGATACAAAATCTGAAGCTGCTTCCAAGCTCTGAGCTGACAGCACAGAGCTCAATGTGGGGCTCTAGCTCACAAACTGAGATCATAATCTAAGCTGAAATCAGACGCTTAACTGACTGAACCATTCAGGCACCCTTTGGACATCATGTTTTAATCTTTCTTTGTTTCCAAGTTTTCTTCTTATTTCTCCTTTAGTTTCTTGCTTGACCCCTTTATTCTTTATTATTATGTTGTTTAACCTACATGTATATGTAGCCTTACCAGTTTTTTTTCCTGTGGTTGACTTCAAGTTTAAGAGCATCGTGATAATATGATCTCTCTCTTCTTGTACTCTTTAGGCCTGATTTGTGACCTAATATATGATCTATTCTAGAGAATCCCCCTTGTGCACTTGAAGAGAATGTATATTCTTTATTCTTTATCCCTTTTCTCTTTTCATTTAGAATTGACATGAGATTTTACGTATAGAGTTCCCGAAAAAACAAAAAACATGAAACAAAAACAGAGGATTGACTCATATAGTTGGTAAATTACATGGGACAAAAACAACTCAATGATTGTTCAATGAGCTGCTTTTTGTTTGAGTTACCTACTTTGCTAATTTGGCTGAATTTCCAGGTGAGTAGAAGCTAACATAGGATTAGCTATGTGTACGTGGTAACCAAATGCTTCTGGGATTAGTTTAATATTTAACGATTAAAACAAACAAATCAAAAAGACTATTTACATGATGTACTGGCAGTCATGAAAGGTATTCCAAGAAACACAGGGCCTCTGTACATGGAAATAAAGGTTAATAATATTCCTTTCCTGGCAACAAAATCTCATGCACATGAAAAGAACAGTATAGTGGACAACACCAAAGTTGACATACACAGCAGTGTCTGCAATGGCAAATGGCAGGAGGGGAAAAAGAGGAGGTAGTTGGTGGTAATGGTGGTGATAATGGCTAAAATGAAGATATTTGAAAGTGAATATGGAAAGTGATTCTGCTACCAAATGGTGAAGTTTATCCCAACACAATAAGTTATTTAACGTTTTACTTCAAACTCCACTCGTTCAATAAGAAAGAAAATTGTCATGTCAAGTGATGCGAATATCATAAATTCAAGAAGGAAAAACTCAAAATATATCCCACTCTTAAAATATATAATTAACTTTACAAATTTCTCATTTAAGCAAATTACCCATAACCATAGATTTCATGGCATATTAAGCCTTTTCAACGATTTACAATTCAGTGTGACTGGGTTTAACATATTATTTTTAGAACCACTCTGGTTAAAGTAAACAGAGAGGCTTCAGGCACCGAACACAGACACTGTTAAAAGAGGAGTTCGCCTCGGAGGGAGGAGCAAGATGGTGGAGAAGTAGGGAGCTCTGTAATGTCCACTCGCCACCAACTTGTGTAATGTCCACTCGCCAACAACTATCAGGCTGAGAAAAACTGAAACCACAATACTCTGAACAGCTACAGTGGGAAGAAAACACATAGAATCCATACATGACAGTCTCATAGGCGCCTGGGCTACCTCGAGAAACAAGCAAAAGTACACATGGTGGTGAGTCCCAAATATCAAATATCATTGAGTAGACAAATAATCAAAGGCACAACAACAACAACAACAACAAAAGAGACACCATTAAAAGAACACTTCCTGAAACAACAGGCCCTGGACAGTCAGTGAGCCTCCTTTAATAGAGAAATATTAACAGGTGAACAGTGCATAATGAGCTTTAAAAACTGACAAGAGACAGAAAGCAAGCCAAAATGATGAAAGGAAAGAACACTCCTCTAAAGAAATTCCAGGAAGAAGTCACAGCCACAGAACAGCTCAAAACAGACATAAACAACATCACTGAATAAGAAATTAGAACAATTATCATAAAATTAATCGCTGGGATTGAAAAAAACATCAGAGAAGCTACTGATGCAAAGCCTAGCGGCCTTCAAAATAGCTGTGACGAGTTAAAAAATGCTATCAGTGAGGTGCTTAATGAAATGGAGGCTGCCACTGCAAGGAATGAAGAAGCAAAGAGGAGAATAGGTGAATTAGAAGACACACTTATAGCAAAAGAAGAAGCCGAGAAAAAGAGAGAAACTGATACAGGAGCATGAAAGGAGAATTCAAGACCTGAGTGGTAATATCAAATGGAACAATATCTGTATTATAGGGGTTCTTGAAGATGAAGAAAGAGAAAAAGGCCCTGAAGGGGTGCTTGATCAAATTATAGCTGTAATCTTCCCAAATCTGGGGAAGGAAAAAGACATTGAAATTCAAGAGGCACATAGAACTCCCCAAAGACATAACTGGAATCAACCTTCGGCATGACATATCATAGTGAAACTGGCAAAATAGAAGAATAAAGAGAGAATTCTGAAAGCAGCTAGGGAGAAAAGAGCCCTAACATACAAAGCAAAACCTATCAGTGGTTAAAGACCTATCTAATGAAATGTGGCAGGCCAGGAGGGAATGGCAAGGAATCTTCAATGTGATGAACAGGAAAAAAATGCAGCCAAGAATCCTTTATCCAATGATCCTGTCATTCAAAGTAGAATGAGAGATAAAGGTTTTCCCAAATAATAAAAAATTCAGAGAACCCACCACCACCAAATCAACCCTACAAGAAAAACTAAGAGGGATTCTATGAGGGAAATGTAGTAAGGAATATAAGGTACCAGACACACCACTACAAACATGAACTCTACAGAGACTACAATGAATCAAACCCACAGTTTGAAATGATAACACTGAATGTAAATTGACTGAGTGCTCCAATCAAATGACACAGGGTAGCAAAATGGGTAAAAAAAAAAAAAAACACCGAAAATCCATCTATTTGCTGTTTACAAGAGACTCAGTTTAGACCTGCAGACACAATCAGACTGAACGTAAGGGGAAAGAAAAATATCTTTCATGCAACTGGAAGTCAAATAAAAGCAGGAGTGGCCATACTTATATCCGACAAACTGGACTTTAAAATAAAGGCAGAACAAAAGATGAAGATGGACATTATATAATAATTACAGGGTCTCTCCATCAGGAAGAACTAACAATTATAAACATCTACCCACCGATTCTGGAGCACCCATATACATAAAATAATTAACCACAAACAGAAACAATCTTATAGATCAGAATGTGTTTATTGCAGGGGATTTTAATATTCCACTTACAGCAATGGATAGGTCAACCAGACATAAAATCGCTAAAGAAACAATGGACCTAAAAAATGGCACATTGGAACATGTGGAATTGATAGATATATTTAGAACTCAGCATCCTGAAGCTAGGGAATTCACTTTCATTTCGAGTGCACATAGCACTTTCTCCAAGATAGATCACATACTGGGGCATACAGCAGCCCTCTATAAATACAAACGAATTAAGATCATAACATGCACACTTTCAGATCACAATGCTATGAAACTTGAAATAAATCACAGGAAAAAATCTGGAAAGCCTCCAAAAACATGGAGGTTAAAAACCACCTTACTAAAGAATGATTGGGCAAATCGGGCAATTAGAAAAGAAATTTAAAAATATATGTAAACAAATGAAAATGAAAATACAATAATCCAATCTCTCTGGGACGCAGAAAAGGCAGTCCTGAGAGGAAAGTATGCTGCAATCCATACCTATGTCAAGAAACAAGCACAAATTCAAAATGTAACAGAGCATCTAAAGGAAATAGCAGAGGAGCAGGAAGAGGACCCAAAACCAAGGAGAAGAAGAGAAATAATAAAGATCAGGGCAGAAAGAAACAATATAGAATCAAAAAAAAAAACCTGTTAAACAGATCATTGAAACCAAGAGTTGGTTTTTTTTTTAAATAGACAAAATTGATAAACCTCCAGTCAGGCTCCTCAGAAAGAAGAGAGACAACATCCAAATAGACAAAATAATGAATGAAAATGGATCTATGACAATCAATCCCTCAGAAATACAAGCAATCCTCCGGGAATACTATGAAAAATTATATGCCAACAAACTGGACAACCTGGAAGAAATGGACAAATTCCTAAACACACATGCACTACCAAAATTCAAATGGGAAGAGGTAGAAAATCTGAACAGACCCATTACCAAAGAAGAAATCCAATCCGTTATCAGAAATCTCCCAAAGAACAAGAGCCTGGGGCATGATGACTTCCCAGGGGAATCCTACCAGACATTCAAAGCAGCGTTAATACCCGTCCTTCCCAAGCTATTCCAAAAAATGCAAATAGAAGGAAAACTTCCTAACTCATTCTATGAAGCCAGCATCACTCTGATTCCCAAACCAGACTGAGATCCAACCAAAAAAAAAAAAGAGAGAGAGAATTAAAGGCCAATTTCCTTAGTAAATACAGATGCAAAAATCCTCAGGATACTAGAAAATCGAATTCAACAACATATAAAAATAATAATCCATCATGATCAAGTGAGATTCGTTCCTGGGGTATAGGGCTGGTTCAATATTTGCAAATCCATCAATGTGACCCATCACATTAACAAAAGAAAAGATAAAAACTATATGACACTGTCGATAGATGCAGAAAGAGCATTTGACAAAATATAGCATTAATAAGAACCCTCGAGAAAAGTCCAGATAGAAGGGACTTATTTGAACATTATAAAAGCAATTTATGAAAAGCCCAGCTAATATCGTCCTCAGTGGGGAAAAACTGAGAGCTTTCTCCCTGAGATCATAAACACGGCAAGGTTGTCCACTCTCACCACTATTGTTTAACAGAGCACTGGAAGTCCTAGCGTAAGCAACCAGATAACAAAAGGAAATAAAAGGCATCAGAATTGGCAAAGAAGAAGGCAGACTTTCAGTTTTCATAGGTGATATGATACTCTACATTGAAAACCTGATCAACTCCACCAGAAGCCTATTAGAACTGATCCATAAATTCAGCAAAGTCGCAGGATACAAAATCAATCTACAGAAATCAGTTGCATTTTTATACACCAATAATAAAGCAAAAGAAACAGAAGTGAAGAAACTGATTCCATTCAAAATTGCACAAAAAACCATAAAATACCTAAGAATAAGTGTAACCAAAGATGTAAAAGACCTGCATATAGAAAGCTTATGAAAAAAATTGAAGAAGACACAGAGAAATGGAAAAACATTCCATGCTCATAGATCAAAAGAATAATTATTGTTAAAATGTCATTACTACCCAAAGCAATCTACACATTCAACACAATCCCAATCAAAATTGTACCAGCATTCTTCACAAAGCTAGCACAAACTATCTTAAATTCATATGGAAACACAAAAAACCATGAATAGCCAAAGTAATATTGAAGGAGAAAGTCAATACGGATGTCATCACAATTCCAGACTTTAGCTTCTACTACAAAGCTGTCATTATCAAGACAGTATGGTATTGACATAAAAAGAGACAAACAGACCAATGGAATAGAATAGAGAACCCAGAACTAGGCCCACAAATGTGTGGCCAATGAATCTTTGACAAAGCAGGAAAGAGTATCCGATGGAAAAAAGACAGCCTCTTTAATGGGTGGTGCTGGGAGATCTTGACAGCAACATGCAGAAGAATGGAACTATACCACTATCTACACTATACACAAAAATAAACTAAAAATGGAGGAACGACCTGAATATGAGACAGGAAAATATCAAAACCTTAGAGAAGAAGGAAGGAAACAGCCTTCTTGACCTCAACCACAGCAATTTCCTACTCAGCACATCCCTAAAGGCAAGGGAATCAAGAGGAAAAAATGAACTATTGGAAGCTCATCAAGAAAAAAAAGAAAAAAACCTTCTGCACAGCAAAGGAAACAATCAAGAAAACTAACAGGCTGTCTAAACCTGAAACCAGGCGCCACTTGTCCGCCCATCCGTCCGTTTCCACCCCGGGCTGCGGCGGCAGTCGCGGGCGCCGCAGTGTGCCAGCTCGCCAGGTTCCGGCGCGCCCATCCCGGCTTGGAGCGTGCCGACGTCGACGTCACGGGTCCTTCTCCTGAGGGAGGGAGAGAAAAAGGGGCGGCGGGAGAGGAACACGCAGCGAGTAAAGACACAACTTACGGTTTTTCGATCAGGCAGAAGAGAGAGCGTTTACTGAGAAAACTGTCTCTTATAAAGCTTTCAAGGCAGGAAGAACAAAGCATCTGACCTACGTCAGATACCAGGTAAATAGAGTCAAATGAATATTCAAAAGAAGCGCCCAGATTTGCCTTCAGCAATCCTGGGGGAGGGAGAGCTAACACTGAATACGGTTTTGATCTTTTATGCACCTTGACCCTCTACGTCTGGCACAGCAAGACTGACGCCAAAGTATTTTGGCCATCTCCAGCTTCCCGGCGGTTCCCAACAACAGGCAACTGAAAGAAAGGGAAATGATAGTTGCAAATGTCATATAAGCTAAAGGGCTAGTATCCAAAATCCACAAAAACTTGCAAATTCCATACCCGAAAAATGAATAATACAGTGAAGAAATGGGCAGAAGACATGAATAGACACTTCTCCAAAGAGGACATCCAGATGGCACATGAAATGATGCTCAGCATCACTCATCATCAGGGAAATACAAATCAAAACCACCCTGAGATGTCACCTCACGCTGGTCAGAGTGGCTAAAATGAACAAATCAAGAGAATATAGATGCTAAGGAGGATGTGGAGAAACAGGCACCTTCCTACACTGTTGGAGGGAATGTAAACTGGATTAGCCACCATGGAAAACAGTGTTGAGGTTCCTCAAAAAACTATCAATAGAACTCGCCTATGACCGAGCAATAGCTCTGCTAGGAATTTACCCAAGGGATACAGAAGTGCTGATTCATAGGGGCACATGTACCCCAATGTTCATAGCGGCATTTTCAACAATAGCCAAATCATAAGAAAAGCCCAAATGTCCATCAACTGATGAATGGGTCAAGAAGATGTGGTATATCTATACAATGGAGTACTACATGGCAATGAGAAAGAATGAAATCAGGCCTATAGTAGCAAAGTGGAAGGGCCTCGAGGGTGTCATGCTAAGCAAAATAAATCAGGCGGAGAAGGACCGATACCATATGTTTTCACTCATAGGTCTAACAGGAGAAACCTAACAGTGGACCGTGGGAAGGGGAAGGAGCAGGGAAAGAGGTAGGGAGAGGGAGGGAGACAAATCATGGGAGACTCCTGAATACTGAAAACAAACTGAGGGCTGAAGGCAGAGGGGGGAAGGGGAAGGAGAGTGATGGTCATGGAGAAGGGCACTTGTGGGGAAGAGCACTTGGTGTTATAAGGAAACCAATTTGACAATAAACTATAAATTAAAAAAAAAGTAAAACACTCTTCTTTTGTAAGCAAAAATACAAAGAGATATTCCAAACAGGAGAGAAAATACAAACAAGTGAATTTTGGATACTCAGGAAAAACTTCAGAAATTTTTATTTCTACCTAAAGCTGACGCTATTTTTTCCCCATGGTATTGTCTTCTAGACCTTCATAAGGAGCCATGGACAAGAACAATGGAAGTTCCATGACAGACTTCATCCTACTGGGGTTTTCTGATTGGCCCCAATTAGAACACATCATCTCGGGGATTGTCTTCATCTTCTATGTTGTGACTCTGGTAGGAAACACAACCATCATTCTTGTATCTTACCTAGACAGCCAGCTCCATACTCCCATGTATTTCTTCCTATCCAATTTGTCCTTCCTGGACCTCTGTTATGCAACTAGCATTATCCCACAGATGCTGGTAAATCTATGGGGTCCAACAAAGTCTATTACCTATGGAGGGTGTGTGCTCCAATTCTTCTTTGCCCTTGACTT
>PJEM01017257.1:0-22770 GCA_004023845.1 Helogale parvula | reverse complement strand
TATGGAATTTTTAAGGGAGTGGATAGATTCTATATCCTTCAAATAGTCCTCTGTAAATCAGTTTTCTCTAATTTAGGCTTTTGACAGGAGTTAGATAAGCAGTGGTTAGAGATTCTGTTTTACGGTGGGATCCCAGAGAGCTAGTGTTCTGCCTAAGTGTTAGGAAGACTTCCAGGGCAGGGAAATTTTGCAACTAGCCTGAGTAAACCCGAGTAGAGAAAAAAAAGAGAAAGTGGAACATATTTATATAAGAGTGATGGGGTTTCTATTTCATGATTAACCAATACTTGGGCTCCCTGGAATTTTACTATGGTTTTATTTTTTTTTAGTTTAAATAGTCATCAGCTGGAAACATTATCATTAAACTGACCTTCCTCCCTAGCCCCCAACCATGGCCTTTCATAACAACTGAACTCATGCAAGAGATTAAGAAACGGTTAATCTACCTTTAAGTCTTGTGTTTTAAATCTGAGCTATGCTCTAAACTAAACTATAAGCATGGATGTCTGCACCAAGTTCACTGCTGTTATGTACCTTGTTTCCTTCATGTGCTACATCATTAAGCAGTAACAGAATTGAGTGGGATGGAAGGATTTGTAATCTCATGGACAGAAGCAGGAAAAAGAAAGAGAATACAATATGGAAGGGGAAAGTATTGCACTCATTCTCCAAGTCTGTGATTCTGTGCTCCTGGGGGTCATTGATAGGTCACGTGCTAGGGAAGTAAGACAAGCAAGGGGACAGCAGAGACAAAGTGTTAGCCATGACAGACTATGGAGGGGAAATTACTGAGACTCCATTACTGACGGATCACTGGGATGATAAAGAGAGCTAGGACAGGGCTTTGTGTAAAGGGCAGGAGCTCTAGGGAAGCAAGAATGAGGGATAAAATGCCTGCCCTCAGGACACTCGAAAGTCTAGAGCGGTGCTGTCCAATACAAGTCTAATGTGAGCCTCCTATGTCATTTTAATGCTTTAGTGAGGACATTAAAATAGTCAAAGAAATGGGTGAAATATATTTTAGTAGTATATTCCATTTAATGGAAGCAGATATTCCAATGATCAGGTAACTATATACTCAATGTAAAAATTACGAATGAAATATTTTATATCAAAGAACACTGTCTTTGAAATTCAGCATGGAACTTACATTAATAGTGCATCTCCATCCAGATTGCACAAGAGTCACATGAAGCCAGTGGCTACTGCATTGGACTGCTCAGCTCTGGAATGGAAGAAAGACGTGTAAACACGGGAATCATTATGATGAGAGAAAAACAGAGACAAGGTGGGAACACAGTACTCCCTGCAAGATCCAGGGGAGAGCACCCACCCACTTTGGGTGGATCACGAGGCGATTTGGGGGCAGCAACTATTAAATTTCATTGTGAGCAATGAATGAACCGTGCTTGCCAGGCCAGGGGTTTGCAGCCTGCTTCACCATGGCTTCATTAATTAAACCATTTGTTAGCCCTGTCCTCAGCAAATGTTTCCGGAGCCCTGAAGAGCTGGGACAGGTCCAGCGCTGCACGATAGGCGTGACCATCGCAGCCCAACCTCCCCCTGAGCCCAGCCCGCTGCTCCCGTCCTGCTCCCCAGCCATCCCCACAGCCTCCAGAGGCTGCCCCAGAGGCTGCTTCTTGCAGGTGCGTAGAAGAGCAGGAACCATCTCATTCAGTCCTGGTAGCCCTGAGGAGGTGCTCATTTATGAACTTTACAAAGGCAGGGACCAAGCTGGGAGAAGGTGACGTGCCCAAGGTCATGCAGGAGTCGACGAAGGATTTGCCGCCAAGGAGCGCCTCCAGGGTCATCAACTGCTGCTCTGGGGATGCAGCGCAGTCTTTTTAGCAGGTTACAAAAGCAGTAAAGTCACTGACTTGCGACGCCTTCTTAAATACAACACTTGCCCGCTTAGAGTAATCAGTGGTCTCCCATTTTCTGTTAATTTCAAGATGCTCCATGATTTAGCGCCACGCCATTCCCTAGGTCACCTGCTAACGCCCACCTGCTGTCGGTTCCGATCAGGGGCCTCTTCCCAGGGGGCTTTACTTCTTCTGTGTTCTGCCTCCTGTGCCGTCGCCTCGAAAAGGTCAAAGCAGTAACGAAGTAGAAAATCCAAAAATATTGTTCCTTCTTGTAGCATAATAGGGCGCTGATGGTTCAAACAGGATGTAGAGTTTAATCCGGAGTTTTTCAGCACCGGAAGGCTGAGGGGGCATCTGGGTTTTGTGGATTTGCGGGTGTCCTTTACATGCATCAATTTGTAACTCAAACTTGGCAGCTTAGACATCTATGTTATTTGTTGAGAACTGTTTTGTTCTCTGCACTTCCTGAATAAATATAAACTAAGTTTAATTATTTGAAAACTAAGAATAGTATAGGTATTTCAGGGCACTTTGCTTCATGTCTTATATACATGTAAGGATGTTTTGTACATGAGTTGTGTACCTAGAAATGTGTCTAATTAAATGACAGTCCTGTTTTTCACTTGGTATTTTGTAAGACTATTAAAAGGTGATCATAAGTGGTGCTTGGTGTCAGTTGAGTGTCAGACTTTGGCTCAGGTCACGATCTGAGGCTCATATTGAGTTCGAGCTTGGGGCTCGCTGCTGTCAGCACAGAGTCCGCTTGGGATCCTCTGTTCTCCATTCTCTCTGCCCCTCCCCTACTCTCTCTTTCTCTCTCAAAAATAAACATTTAAAAAAGTGACCAATTGTGGAAAGCTGTTTTTATGTGATATTGGTCCCAGGGACTCGTTTGTGCAGGCAGTGGAGACTCAGTTGCCAGACTGAGCTTTGCCCTAACAGGGTGGGCGTTTCACTCAGATGGGCGGGAGAAGAGCACCAAGGACACCCTATGGACACAGGCAGAAATTACAACTAATTTATACTAGGGTGCCTGAGGATGCAACACGGAGTCGGTCCCTGTGGTTGAATGGAGATGGAACACGCAGCCAGGGGTTCCCAGGAAACAAGAAGCATCATGAAGGACCCATCAGACCCCCCCAGGAGGGCAGTGGAGGTACACGATGTGGTGGAGATCTGTGGGCACAGCTGGGCCTCAGGGTCCACCCTCCTGCCGCTCAGCCGGGGCCCTTTCTCTGCCCACTGGTCCCATCAGGGGGCATGGGGGCCACAGGGGTGACCCTTTGTGGAAGCACCTCCTGGAGGATGGTTGGCTGGCTTCCCTCCCCTTCAGCCCCTACGGCTCACGTTGTTCTGCTTCCCCCCATCTTCATGTCTGTCCTCTCCTTGGATTTGGCTTTCTCCCTGAGGACGTTCTTCCGTTTGTCCCCTCCCCTTTCTCCTGATTCAGTACCTCCTCGTCTCTTTTGAGTGGAGTGTGGGCTTGTGGTCGGGAGTGTGTAGCCAGTAAGCCTGTAATGCAGGAGGGAGTTGTTGAGTGTGTGTTCTGGGAAAGCTCTTTCTCCTCTGGCTTCCTTTCAGTCCATGGTAGGAGCGTGAGATTGTCTCTGGTTATCACGGCACAGGGTCATGGGCACCTTTCACAAGCTAGGGAGAGAGTTTTCTTTTTATTTTTTTTTAACATGCTTATTTATCTTTGAGAAAAAGAGAGAAAGTAAGCAGGGGAGGGGCAGAGAGAGTGAGAGGGAGGGAGTCCCAAGCAGCCCCAATGTGGAGCTCCATCTCAGGACTGTGAGCTCAGGACCTGAGCCAGTATCAAGAACCCGATGCTTAACTGACTAAGCCGCTCAGGTGCCCTGAGAGAGAGCTGTCTTTGATGGTTGCGCCCCGCTGTCCGCTGGAGTCCCCCAGCTGTCTGTCTGCTCTGCTCCATCCAGGGTAAAGTACCCGTCGCAGCCTTGCGTGCAGAGAGGGTCCTGGGGCATGAGAGCGTTCCTACAACCTTTCCTAACTCTTTGCTTTTGTCTCTTCCAGACTCTGATCTCTAGTAGGAGCCAGAAGGTAGACTAGACTAAGCAAATGGGTAGGTCCTTGCTAACATGTTAGCTGGTTAGTCTGCTTTTTCTCCCATAATGCCAGGACGTGGTTAGAGGCGTATCTTCTAACTCAAGGCCGGGGTACGTACCCCAGCCTCTAGTGGCTAGATGGTGAGGTGTGGGGACGCTGCTCCTAGTGTATACTCGCACACATTAATCAAGCCTTGTCTGTTCATTAGCCTTTTTTTTCCCTTTCTCCTTTGAACTGTGAATTGTGAATTAAGACTCGTGTTGTTGTTTGGTACCCTGGTTTTGGGACTTTCTTTTCTGGCAGTTCTCACAAATATTAGCTGTCAGCAGGGGTAAGATAGGAAGGAGTGAGCCACCAGGGTTTTTTTGAGTAATTAGGCAATGGAGTCATTCTTCAAGGTTTTAAAAAAGTTATAGTACTTTAAAATCCAGGCACCCATGTATTAACTTCATAACACTAAATTCTTTAGCAAAGCATTAAAACCAGGGTTTTTGGAGACCATGAAATGGACTAGATCTTACAGCAGGTATGGCCTGGCCCCTTGCTTCCCCCGTGATGGGCCTCTCTAGTGGATTTGAGTTGATAACTCACACTTGAAGGTGGGCTTAGAAAAACTGAGTTTTCAGTTAGGCTTTTTAGCTCTACCGGGTGAATTTTATTCATTTGTTTTTAGTTTATTTCTTTAATATATCCATATTTTTTTTTAGGAGAAAGAGAGAGGGAGAACTGGGGGGAAGAGGCAGAAAGAGAGGGAGAAGGAATCCCAAGCAGGCTCCATGCTCAGAGGACCGGGCAAGGGTGGCACACCAGAGGGGGCACGCAGAGCAGACCTCAGGCCACATCCACTCTTGCTGTGGCAGCAGTGCGAAACCTTCATTACCATACCATCTCGTTTTTGAAGAAAATCAGAAATCTGGATTTTTATGTAAACTCTCCTTAGCCCAAATATTTTAAGAACACTGCTATTTAACCTAGACTGCCGATTCTCCCCTAACCTAAGCCTCACAGGGTTGCGTGTGGATCACACGCGGTAACATTTGGCAATCACGGCAGGATTTCCTGGCAGATGGTAAGCAGCCATTAAATGCAGTTACGAATACTATCGTGGTTGTTGTTATTATATAATCAAAGTCAGAAGGAACCACCAAGGGCTCATGATTCAGTTGTAGCAAATCAAGTCCTTCCCTAGTTTGGAACTCAGACACCATCTGGCAGGTATTTGATCCCTAACACGTTCACGCCTTAAATGCCTATGTGGAGAACCTACCCTTTGCTGATATTAAGGATGATGTAAGTGGGTGAGGTTAGGCGGTTTTCAAGGATCTGGCTCTAACCTGTACTAGTCCTTACATAAACCGCGGAGGGAACCAGACGTGTCTGTAGGGGCCGGGCCATATTTTCATCATGGCCTCTCAGTGTGAGTCCTTTTGACTCACTTAATAGTACAACTGGGTATCTACCTGCATTGTTCAGGCAAATAACATACAAATGACGTATTTATAAAACATGTCCCCAGACTATAAAACAGAAATTTAACAGCTCTTAATAAGTGCACCAAATATCCAAATCTCCCTTCCCCTTTTTGCGTCCACACCCTGCTGGGTGATTGATTCCTCCACTTTTCCCAGCACAGTTGTGTGATTATCATTAATTCAAAGCTGGTGACATTGTAGCTTGATCATAGTCAGTTCTTCCGGAACTCTGTGCATTTATTAGCAAGGTTGCTGGCTGTCTGCTACTAATTATCTTCTAAGTTAAATGTTATCCTGAAAATCCATTAATATGAATGCTTGATTAGAAATCTCAATGATTATTAGTTCTTTTTTATTCTTTTATAGTTTATTGTCAAGTTGGTTTCCTTATAACACCCAGTGCTCATTCCCGCAAGCACCCTCCTCCATGTCCATCACCTCCCTTACTCCCCCCCCTACCCCCATCAGCTGTCAGTTTGTTCTCAGTATTCAAGAGACTCTCATGGTTTGCTTCCTCCCTCTACCCAACTATTTTCCCCCTTCCCCTCCCCTATTGTCCTCTGTTAAGTTTCTCCTATTCCACTTATGAGTGCAAACATATGGTATCTGTCCTTCACTGCCTGACCTATTTTGCTTAGCATGACACCCTCGAGGTCCATCCATGTTGCTACAAATGGTCAGATTTCATTCTTTCTCGTTGCCATGTAGTACTCCATTGTGTATATATAAACCACATCTTCTTGATCCATTCGTCAGTTGATGGACAGTTAGGCTCTTTCCATGATTTGGCTATTATTGAAAATGCTGCTATGAATATTGGGGTACATGCACCTCTATGCATCAGCACTTCTGTATCCTTTGGGTAAATTCCTAGCAGTGCAATTGCTTCTAACAAGCCCTGAAATGAGATAAAAACAGAAGTGCTGATTTATTCTAGACTGATTAGCATGGCCGGAGGCATTTGCTGGTAGCACTGGTAAGTGTCAACAAGTTCTGATTCAGGGGGATGTTTGCATACAATTAGGATTAGCAAAATTTGAACACCTCTTCTCCAGTGTGCCTGGATGAGGATTCTTGACCAGCACAGAACTCTTTAGAAACTGCTCATTCATAGACAGGACGTTCTATGAAAGGGCTTAGTGATGCTATTGGACGCCTAATTTTGGATGAAATGTTTACTGTATACCAGATACTACAATAAGCAGTTAGGACTACTGGACTCCAAACCATGAAGTAATAAACTCAAAATACCCTTGTTGAGCTAACACTATGATGGTAATCATATTGTATTTTATAAATGTATTAAATCAACACATTACCCCTTGAACCTATGCAGTGTTACACGTCAGTTATATCCTAATTTAAACAAGCAAACAACCCTCCTTCCCCTGCCCCCCAAGACTGTCCAAACCAAAAGCCTTTTTTGAGTGGAAGGAGAGTGGTATGGACTATGTCCCTCACTTCTTTCCCCTAGCTTAGGGGTTCTCCTCAGCCACACACTGGAAGCATACTAAGGGGAGCTTAGAAACCCCCATGTCCAGACAACACTCCAGACCAATGAATCAGAATCTTTGGGCCTGGGACATAATCATGACTGATTATGCACGCTCTCATGATGTACACTGAAGTTTAAGGACTACGGTCTTATGCTCCCGGGGAGTTAGGTCTGCTGTCTTGTTCTGCCAAGGGATTTGGGATGGTTTATTCGGTCTCAGCGCGAAGTGGTGTGGTGAGCAGGGTGCAGAGACACTGCTCTGGGGTGGAATGGAGGAGGGGGGAGACGGCTCTGCTCCTTCTGTGCACATTGCAAATAGGTGGTGCAAAGATTCCTTTCGGTGTGCCTTGCATGGCACAGACATCTGAGACACTGCTACTCTGCAGCCACTTCTCCACACAACTGGTTACTGTCCGCAGAACATTGGTGTGCCGTTTGCAGAAGCCATTCTCTGGGACTAGGAAGTGACCTTGTTACGCAGAACCTGACATTGGGCATCCCACCCTGGTCTGGTACTCGGTACTCTGTGAAGGGTACCCCTGTCAAATCAGTCGATTACAGAGTCCGTCCTCTTGACCCTCCACCCCAGGTGTGACCTCACCCCTCCTTCCCACATTCTATCACCGAGTTCTCTCCATCCCCAGGGCCATCACCCTCCTCCAGTTGCCCAAAACAACAGCCTCCTAACATGGTCATTTAAAAGTGTAAATCTATGTCAGGTACCTGGCACCTTCTTTGTTTTAGGGCTTTAAGACTAGAAGAGCTGTTCCCACAGATCTGCTCCACTGGGACCCCACCTATTTCAGCTGCTCTCTCCCATGCACTGGCCCCTGGTCCTCAGTGCTCAAGTCTTCTTCTTCTTGTTCCTTCTCCCCCAACCCACCATGCTTCTTCCCACGTCCTGGCTCTTAGCTCTCCTTTCCCACATTCGTGAGGCAGAGACAGTGAGACTCTCCAGATAGTCCGTGGGAGTCCTCTATTTCCCAGCCCCTTGGAGTTGGGTTTGGCCATGCTACTGGCTCTGGCCAATGCGTTGGGAGGAATGTGACCAGTGTTACTCTGGGGCTGAAGCTGAGCATCATTCCCCACATGCTCTCTTCCCTTGCTGCCGCTGTGACCGAGGAGGCCTCTGTAGAGAACAGAAGCATACTGGACTGGACAAGAGCATGATTCCCAGAGATACCTGGAGTTTGAGGGAGTGAGAAATAAATTGTATTCAGTTTCTTTTTCTCACTTCAAGTACAGTGTGGTATGTTTCTGGCTGGTGGACAACCTCCCCGTATATCAGAAGGACTTAGGCCTCTTTTCTTAGTGGTCTACCTATTCATAGTCCCTTGGAGTCGTCTCCGTTAGTACATGGGAGAGGGAAGCAGGATTGCAGGAAGGTGAGTTTTGTGGGCCGGGTCCACATCACTTGCTTCCCCATCCACTGACCAGAGATTTTTCCCTTGGATACAGTGTCCACCTGTGCCTCCTGGAACCAGGCTTACATTGTGCTGCATGTGGTAGCGCCCTAACACTCTACCCACATGAGCATATGCCCACACATTTGGACTTCTCTAGTCCCAGCTACAAAAACATGGAGATGACGCCTGCCCCTAAACCCTGTCTGTTGTCTGTGAACCTACACTTGTGAATTGACACTCGGAGCTGTTTTCAAAGTGATTCTCCTCCCAGCTCCTGGGGTGTGGCTTACCACAATGCATCCCCGCAGGACTTGAACAAGTGCAGTCACTAAGAGGGGTGTGGTTTATCACCCTGCATCCCCGCAGGACATGAACGCGCACAGCTGCAGGAAAGGGAAGAACACGGACTAGTAGGCATCTTTATCACTAAGCCCATCTCCCCAGAATTATTAAAAGCTTCTACCATGTTTCACATACAGACTAGGATTTTTTTTTAAGACTTACTGCTATTTTTGGTTAAGATCTGAATTTCCAATGCCAACAACTTGTCTTTATCCTTAGTATCCCATATTTATACCGTTTGGAGTAAAGAATTGCTGTTACTGGTTTTACATAATTGTTGTAAGTGGTACATAGTAGATGCTGAGTTCCCCTTTGTATTACATATTTAGCTATTTTTATCTTAAAAAATTTAAATGTTTAGAGAGAATTAACAGGGGAGGGTTACAGAGAGAGGGAGACACAGAATCCAGAGCAGGCTCCAGGCTCTGAGCTGTCAGCACAGAGTTCTAAGCGGGGCTGGAGTTCACAAACCACAAGATGATTACCTGAGCCGACGTTGGACGCTCAACCAATTGAGCGTCCCAGGTGATCCTTCAATAATTAATTTAATAAGATGACAGGTCCCATCCCCCCTTGAACTTTGGGTTCTGAGGGGTTTCAGCCAACATTGCCATACTTATGAGAAAGTAAACATTGGTGGAATTACAGAAGGATGTGTGATTACAGCTGGGGCCTGTGTTCAGTTAAAACCTGTAGTTATAAAATATGGACTGATTTTCCAAACACTATCAAAAAATGCAGCCCTCCAGGCAAACAAAAGAGTGCCATGAAGATGTTTAAGGATCAATAGATGTGTACACGATACATTTCTCAATGAACATTCTTAAAATATGTGCATGCTGGTTTCCAAATTATGAATCAACTGGGAGATGCATTTGCTGCCAGTGCCAAGCAACCCAAGAGCACAGAGGCTTAATCCAAATTAGGGATGTTTTTCTATGTAATGCCAATCTGAAGGTGGCTAGGCTCGACTGATGTGAAGTTTCATAGTATCTTTAGGGATCTAAGATTTTTATAGCTTTCTCTTCTGCTGACCTTTGTCCTCCTGTCTTCAAGATGGCTCCTGAAGCACCAGCCATCACATTTTCATGTCAGCAAGAAAGAAATGGAAGGTCAAAGGGCGAAAGTGATATTAATCATCTGAGTCATCTCACAAGTGATCTCCCTGTGTATCCCCTAGGCCAGAGCTGTGTCAAATTTCCATCTGTAGCTGCAAAGGAGGCTGGCAATGTACCTTTTAGCTTGATTGTATGGCATCCCTTCCACATATTGGGTCACTCTTTGTATAAAAGGAGAGGAGAAGGGTTTTGGGTAGGCAAATATCTGCCACAAAGACAGAATTTTGAATATGCTAATATGAATTGTTACTTTATCTATTAAGGGAGCTCGATACGTAGTGTGTCTCCTGCTGACAGAATTCTGCTATCTTTCTCCATTGGGGCATAGCACAGGGATGGTCTTCTCTGGAATACACATTAAGAAATTCTGCTTCAGTCAATTTATTACAGAGGTGCATGGGAGCCTCTGTGTTCCATACTGGGCATATGTAGGCTACTCACAATTCAACTCATATTTAAATTATTTTAAGTTAATTTAATTTTGAAGGAAAGAGACAGAGAGAGTGGGCAGGGGAGGGGCAGAGCGAGAGAGAGGAAGAGAGAGAATCCCAAGCAGGCTGTGCACCATCAGCACGGAGCTCTCCATGGATCTTGAACTCACTCACCATGAGATCATGACCTGAGCTGAAACCAACAGTCAAAAGCTTAACCGACTGAGCCACTCAACTCATATTTAAATTTTATAGCAGAAGAACTGAAGCACCAAATGTTGAAAGGTAACTTGGCAACCTAGTTTTGGAGACAAGACCCACCTTTTTGGGCTTAGATGATTACCTTAATATTCAGCACACGTTAACCTTGATTTACCCAATTCTTACACTCTCCTTCCAAGCTGTGCTGAATAAGTGCTGACCCAGGACTGGCTTTGTCCCACGTGTCCAGTCTGACCCCTGTCAGTCACAGAGGCAGACCACTCAGGTGGGAGCAGGGGCACCTGCAACAGGAGGGGCTCGGTGCCTGTTCAGTGTGCCACAGGAGCCCAGGAGCCTCCCATGACCTCGTTCCTGAAGGCTTAACCCAGCCCGGCCATAAATCTTTACTCACACTTCATAACAAGATGGGCTCTTTCTAAATTACATTTGCTGATGCCGAGGAAGAATGCTTTGTTTATTGTGAAATGTCACTTTAGAGTTGGCAGACGCCAGCCATGTAAACAACAGGAGTTCTCTACGAATGTTGACATTAGAGGGCCCAGATTTCATCTGTCCTATGTCTGGATGAGTGAGAAACTCACCATCATGCTATGGTCCGTGCATTGATGGTCCCACCACGACAGGAGAGTAAGGAGACCGTCCAGCTGCTGAGACCATCGGCAGAAACCCGTGGTTGTGTGGTCAGGCGGTAGCAGCACTGGTCAGACCTACCGGTCAGAGCACGGCCCACGTGTCTAAGATGGGAATTTTACGTGAATGAACCCTATTACACAGTAGTCTCAGTTTAGCATGATGACAAATATTACAATCTTGCAAACAGTGTTTGACACAGCATTTGTCAGAAATTACATATATCTCGAAGGGGTAAAGGTTTGAAATGTTAAGGGGGAAAAGAGCCACTTTGAAAGGGTTTGTTTTTACTAAACCTTCTGAAATCGATCACATTTTAGAGAACATGTTTATCTGTCCTGAAAACTCCCCTCTAAGACCTGTTTTTGGGATTTGGCCTGGACAAAAATAAATAGTATAACTGCAGTAGATTAGAAACGGAATTTAATTTATTTACTGATTTGGGCCAGTTAGGGTGGGAATGCTAATTTTATTTGCATATAAAGGAGCTCTAGTTGCCGAATCTAAAGTTGCATTTTCCTATATTTAACAAGCTGAATTGCTTCTTACCGTCAGCAGAAATGGATCTTTCTCTCAAGCAGAACTATTTTGAGAGCAGTCCTTGGCACAATAAGCACAGTTACTGTCTGTAGAACATCTCTTAGGGGCGTTTTGTACCAGTTTGTTTCTGAGGTCACGGTCAGTGCAAAACAATGGAAAGCCCAGTTGGACATTGTATTAAGTTCCTGTGGCTACTGTAATTCACTACCACAAACTTGGTGCCCTAAAACAACAGTTTTCACAATTCTGGAGGCTGGAAATCCAAAATCAGTATTACTGGGCAAAGTCACGCTTTCTCTGGAGGCTGTAGCGGGGAATCCTTCCTGGCATCTTCCAGCTTCTGGTGACCGCTGGTGTTCCTTGGCTTGTGGGCATATCCCTCCAATCTCTGCTTCCAGCCTCACATGGCCGCCTCTTCTGTTCGTGTCAAAACTCCCTCTGCTTCTCTATCAGGACACTCGTGATGGCGCCGAGAGCCTATTCAAGTCATCAAGGATAATCTCTCCATCAGAAGATCCTCAACTTAGTCATATCTGCAAAGTTCTTTTTTTCAAACTTTTTAAATTTTATTTTTTTACCACTTAAGGTTCTAGAGATCTGGGTTTGGATATCCTCTTGGGAGGCAATTTTCAGCCTTTTACAAAAATCAAAGCTGACTGGTAAAGGTTAACTGAAGCACATGGGGAGATGAGGGAGCTCTGAGCCTTGCTAAAGGGATCCTTGGAGAATGCAAACTCAGGTTAGGGCAGACCCGCACGTAACCCACTGATACCTGGACAAGGATCCTTGCCCCACACTGGGGGGAACACATCACTGGAAAGGCGAATTCTTTGGTGAGGTATTTAATGTGTGCTGCTGGAGTGTCTTGGGGAGTTCTGATACACCTTTTCTGGCAGCTCAAAGAGTCAAACCCTGGGCGAAGTTTCCTTGGGTGGTTTTATGTTAGATCAGATATTATTTTTAATGCAGAAATGCTTGTAACTGTTGGATCTTTGAGAGTCCCTGAAGCTATTTGATAGGTCATATGTATGGCCTTGGGTGCCAAGTCGAAACCAAGTCATTTGTCCAAAGATGAACATTAATATTGAGTGGAAATAAATAAACTTATTTTTAGAGGGTTTAGAAAAAAGCAGTAAGTTGAAAATTCATACAGTTTGTAGTTCAGAATGGAAAAAAGAGAAAATCTCACTCTAAAATTATTTTTAGAGAATTTAGAAAAGGACAGTAAGTTGAAAATTCATACAATTTGTAGTTCAGAATGGAAAAAAAGAAAATCTATCTCACTGATAAGAAAATGCTAATTCATTTTCAGTACAATGAATAATTTTGGTTATGAAAGATAATTTGAATTCTTTAAAATATTACCACTTTTGGGGTGCCTGGGTGGCTCAGTTGGTTAAAGCCTCCCACCGACTTTGGCTCAGGTCATGATCTCACGTTCGTGGCTTCAAGCCCCTCGTCAGGCTCTGGGCTAACAGCTCAGAGCCTGGAGCCTGCTTGGTATTCTGTGTATCCCTCTGTCTCTCTCTCCCTCCCCCTCTCATGCTCTGTTTCTCTCTGTATCAAAAATGTAAGAGTTACTTTAGGAAGGCGACCAAGTGGCCATTTTATTGCGGGTCAGAGAATAGTTCCAGGCACTGCCAGGGACGGACGACCCCTCACTCTCCAATCTGGAATGTCTCACCATGGAACTCCATCATCCCCCACCGCACCGAAATAAACAGCCAATCCTATCCTGCCACCGTCCAAAGATGCCCTTACTTGGCTATCTGCCCACGTGAGGTCAAACCCGGAACTCTTGCATCCATAAAACACCTCCAGGACCTGGCACGAATTCCCTGACTTCCCATTCCAGAGTCATGGAACCTCACCAGGGAATTGCAGACTCCAATAAAGGCTTTCGTGCTCCTTAACTTGGTCTCTCTTTTCTCCTGCCTCTGCCTCCATCTATTAAATCTTACAAAAAATAAATAAAACATTAAAAAATATTATCGCTTTCTTTTCTAATTGCTATATAATCATTATATGTGGTTAAGATTTGTTGTAGACACTTGGTCTAAAATTCTCTCTTGTCTAACAAGAGAGCGGGGTGCAAGATTAAAAAAACAGGAGAGAGAGAGATGGCTAATGTCTGGGAAAAGACAAGAGCCCCGAATAAGGGCCCTTGCCCCTTATTTATTAAGATCAGAAGGCTTACAAATGTGATGGGCGTGCACAAAGAGACGAAGAAACTCTCAACATCAACCTGGGGACAAAAGGGGGGTGTTGAGGATGGACAGTGGTTGGGGTTTGGGTCAACATAAAACAAAATCCTGGGGAGCGGCCTTTGGGCAGATGGCTGTTGATGGCAGATGGGAGGCTCTGTGTCTGTTTATCTTAGTTGGCCTAGGGGAGAAGACAGATAAAGGAAATAACACCAGGGTTCCCAAGGCACCTTTTCTTTTGTTAATCATCTCCTCTCTGGGCTGCTCTGCCTGCTGTTCAGTGGTCTGTAGTCCAATTTCCTTGTTGGTAACTTGGCCATTTCTCCTGTGAAAGCAGCAGCTTTGCTATAGTAGTAAATTGGGGGGCATTTTTGCCCTGCAGGCCTAATCTTGCTCACCTCATATACCTTTATTTTGGGAGCCTTTGCTCCCATTCCTATTTTTGGGCCTTTGCCCATCCCTTTCTGTTTTTGGGGTTTAACACCCCCTTATTCTCAGGGTGATTTCATCATACTATTCTCAGGGTGCCTTTGTACCATCCCATTCTCGGAGTGCCAATCGTGTTTACCCAAACTCAGGTGCGAGCAACCTACGGCTTTTTATTTCTCGATGCCTTGTTAACCCGTTGGTAGAAGCCTGTGGGATTCCTAAGCCTGTCCCCCACAAAAATTATTTTTTCTCCATTTACTTCATTTTTCCTCTCTTTATTGGCTACCCAGGTAGTATCATTTGTAAAATATGGCATTATGAATATGTATTTAAGGATATATTTTCTCTACATTTGAAAAAAGTGTTACTTTATGTCTGTAGGAAGGACGAAGAGTATAGGGAAGGGAAGTTTGTATGCACACAAATCATTATTATATGATGATGCATTTATAACAAAAGATGTATTACTTGGCCTTTTACTAACCTTTCTGAATATCAAGAAATTGATATTACGGCTGATACTCAATCTTCAACTCTATAGACGGCATAGCCTTCTCTATACCAGAGGCTTAAGCAAATTTTGAGGGTAGAATTCAGTGTTCAGTAGATGGGTAGTAGAAAAGAAAAGTTATCTGATATATTTATGAAATTGCTTTCCTTTCCAGAACTGTCTGTCTACAGGGTGGGAGGGTACATCATTCAGGAAACCCCCTGTGGGGCTAGTTTAAGAATCATGGAACTTTCGAGTGGAAGACTCCTACACCTGCCTGTCTTCCAAGTGCTTCACTGAGAGTGAGAAAATGAGGAGTGACTTTCCAAAGTCACACAGCTAATTAGTGGAAGAACTCGATTCTAGAAATCAGATTTCTTAATAACCCGTCCAGGATTCTCTGTTCTCATCTTTTTATTAGGGTGGAATGGTGTTTTTCAACCACTGTATCACGGCCCCCTGGTGTATCCAGACCCTTCATCGGATTATCGCCCAGTCTAGATAATACATAAGTGGATTTCATGGCTCCAGTCAGAAAGAGTCCCTTGAGTATTAGAAAGGTTCTCTTGAGTCCTATCAGCCCGGCAGACTTTGAACTGAGCCCATGTGCAGAAGGCCTGAGTGGGGACAACTTTCCAGGCGCAAGTGGTATTTGCAGCTGACACGGAGGAACGCTTGTGTGTTAGCTGGGATAAGCCAGGATGAAACAGCTGAATTCCACTCAAATTGACGTGCAAGGCTGAAGGGCAACACAGCCAGGATTGTTGCTAATTTGTCTGGTGGTGTTGTGAGTTCTCTGAGCCTCTTCAGTTCGCGCCATCAAAAATTCTGGTGTTTAAGAATGTGAGGAGAAGACAAGAACGCAGAGAACTGTGGAGTCTATTGTGCTAAGGTGACCACTCAGGTACCTTCCAGCTTTGAGGTCCGTGACTCTGTGATCCTTAGGCGTGATGGTAATGACTGTGGGGGAAATGCAAGTGAAAAACACTTAATTCAGAGCTTGATTATTTAACTGGCTCTTTAATCTCTCCATATGTTGAAGAACAAAGCTTTATATACTGTGCATACAATTTCAGCGGACACTGTCAGTGATAGATAACACCTCCTTCTATCCACTATTCCAATGAACTGAACTTGGATTACTGTTTTCTCTTTTCTTTTCTTTTCTTTCCTTTACTTCCCTTCCCTTTCCTTTCCTTTCCCCTCCTTCCCTTTCCTTTTCCTTCCCTTCCCTTCCCCTTTCCTTTTTCTTCCCTTTCCTTTCCCTTCCTACCCTTTCCTTTCCCTTTCCCTCCCCTTTTTTCTTTCCTTTCCTCTTTTCTTTTCTTTTCTTTTCCAGAGAGATCAGAGGAGGGGCATAGAGAGAGGAAGACACAGAATCCAAAGCAGGCTCCAGGCGCTGAGTGTCAGCACAGAACCTGATGCAAGGCTTGAACTCACAAACCATGAGATTGGATGCTTAACCAACTGAGCCATCCAGGTGTCCCTAGGTTACTGTTTCTTTTTTGAATGAATAAGGTGAAACCCAGATTGGTTAGTGACTTGCAAAATGGTAGAATTGCATAGTATTTCCTCCAGACTGGCCTTGGCCCTTACTCACTATTGTCTTATACTTAATAAAGTGTCAGGAGAGAACATTTGAAATGGCTCTCCCTGTTCACTTGGAATGTGGCACTCCCTGATTTCAGATACCTTTAGGTACAAGCTATACATTGAAATCTAAGTTGAATTGACAAGAAAGCTGTGTGTGTGTGTGCGTGTGTGTGTGTGTGTGTGTGTGTGAGAGAGAGAGAGAGAGAGAGAGAGAGAGAGAGAGAGAAAGAATCTGAAGCAGGCTCCAGGCTCTGAGCTGTCAGCACAGAGCTCGACACAGGGCTCAAACCCGTGAGCCGTGAGATCATGACCTGAGCTGAAGTCAGACACTTAACCGACTGAGTCACCCAGGTGCCCCTGTGTGTGTTTTTAATTTATCCCGTCACAAAACTGCATTCTGTGTAGAAGCTACTGCTTTCCTCTCCCGTAACTTAAATGACTCACGGGTAGTGTTGTATTTTCTTTATAGTAACAGTGATGAAACCAGATGTTGATAAAGGGCTCAACTACCTTGGTGGGACTACTGCGAAGGGGCTTCAAAACCAGTAAAGCTCAAATGAAAGAGATGGTCTCGGCTCCCCAAATGCTGCTGTTGGGATCCTTATAGCTGCCTGTGAGGTCAGCTCAAGAAAACTGTTGTCACTGAGGGAGAGTTCCCAGAGAAGGGGCGAGAGAGAGGAGCTCCACTGGAGCCAAACCTGAAAGGTACTCGGCTCTGAGAGCAACTGCAGCTGGGAGCCAGAGCTGGAGAGAACCGTTATTTCTGTGGTGTGGCTCAGAAGTGTCCTGGGTCCCTCTCCATCTCTAACCCCCCATCTTGTTTTCTTTTTTTGTTAATGTATTTTATATTAGTTTTAAAGTTTATTTATTTTGAGAAAGAGGGAGAGAGAGAGAGAGAGAGACAGAGAGACAGAGAGGGAATGAATGAAAAGGGGAGGAGCAGAGAGAGAGAAGGAGAGAGAGAATCCCAAGCCAGGTCCTGCACGGTCAGCATGGAGCCCAATGTGAGGCTCAAACTGTGAGATCACAACCTGAGCAGAAACTAAGATAGAGACGCTTAACCCACCCAGGTGCCATCTTGCCTTCTTGAAAGGCCCGTGCATTATTAGAGCTGTTCCTTTTTGGGCTGAGGCTTTGTGTCTTTGGGAGGTCACCAGCGTGGAGGGAGATGGTGCAGAAGGGAGGGGAGACTGACTTTCCAAACGTCTTTTGGCTACAAGTGGTGTGTTCATCCGTTTCTTGTAACGGATGTCATTTTAGGACATGTGTGCATGGGGTGGGCGGGGTGCGGTCTGGCCACAAGTGCTGCGCATGCCCCGAGACAGGGATGGGGGAAGGCGAGGACTCCAAGCGAGGGCGATAGGGCCACGGCTGTCTATCTCATGGGTGGATCCAGGCTAGGGGGAACAACGGAGATCATGTGGTGGGGAAAGTATCATATTTGCGTTTATGTGGAAACAAATGACGGAATCTATGTAACAAATATCATGTTTGGGGAGAAGATAAAGATGAAGAGTTATGGGGAGGAAACAAACAAACAAAGCTTTAAAAAGTGTCCTTTGCCTAAGTAATCATTTTCTCTTTCTCATTCTGAATATTGCATATTAATATTTTCTCTCATTTCTCATGGGCCCACCTTTGACCATCTTAGACCCTCCACTTCGACTTGATGGATTGAATTTCCTTGAGTGAAAGATTTTCAAGTTTGGGATTTCCTCCTTTTTTTGTTTTTGTTTTTGTTTTTGTTTTTGTTTTTGGAGGCCCTGCTCAGGAGAGGAATCCAAAACGTTTGACCTGAGTATTTATTACCTTGCATATTCCTGTGTATGCTGAAGACCCGCTCAGGGTCTCTGTCCTGTACTGAGTAGACCCGGTGTCGGTAATGTGGCCAGTCAGGCAGGCTGTGCGAGGCTCAGATGTTTAATCAGTTTCCAGATTCTGAGGTACCGGAGTCACGTGAGGCAGGGTGGGTGAGCCACGTTATTGTGATGGTCTGACCTCTAGGGGGTTAACCAGTGGGTCTCTTAGAGGAATGTCATCCCTTCAAGGTGATCCCGTTAGCGACTTCCTGAAGGGACAATGGACTCATTGTAGTGGAGTTCTGAGGGAAGCACTTGAGGGAAAGGTGGATTTGCCAACACACTGAATTTACTCTGTCTGAAAGGCTCCTCACTAATTTGGAAAAGCACGTCCAACTTTCCTCATTTGGACAATGAGGCTTTTGGCAGAGTTACCTCCTAAGGTAACTTTTGGCTCGAACATTGTGTTGTTCTAAGATAACGTGGTGGTTTCATGAAAACCAGTTCCCTCAGCCCTGGCAGACAGTTCCTGAGAAGAAGACAATTCAAAGGATCTGCTTTTGCAATTTTAGCTCTTGAACAGCCAATTCTTTCATCCTTCCAACCTTGGGAAAAAAGTTAAAGTGCGCCTGTCACAGAATGTTCGTATATTAGCTAAAGTAGTATTTACTAAGTTCAGACTAGAAAAGTCCTGAATACCAACAAAGGTATTAGTGTAACGTTGTACATTTAAAAAAGCATCCCTGCCTGGTGGTCATTTGTTCTTGAGGGCATGTTGGCTATTTGTGCTTTCTCTTCACTTCCCCCAGGCCCACCTCTGACCATCTCAGACCTTCGGTCTGACTCAGTGGGCTGGGTTTCCCTGGCTGACCTTGATGCTGAGGCCCGACGGTCTGGATGTTGCTCATGCTGTTACCCTGCTATTGGGCTTGATGGTTAGGAGCCAGTTATTTGCATTCTAGTGGGGAATAAGCCCCCTAGTCTTTATTTGCACATGCAAATCCCAATCCCATTAAAGGATGATATCAATATATCAATATTCTATTCTCAGAGAACAGAAGACAAGCACAAGGGCTTTTTTTCTTTTTGAAGACCCCAGGAGGTGGCTTTTCCACCCTGAGAGGTCTGATGAGAACCTATGTGAGGAAACCCTCAGGTTCACAGCCTTGTTGCTCAGACTCTTCCTGTTGCCCCCGTGGAACCAAGCAGGGAGGACCCAGAGCAGTGGCAGTGCCCTGGCTTCACTAAGCCCCTCAGCCCGGCTGCCACTGCAGGAGGGCCAGGTTTGGCGCTGGGAAGAAAGGTACCTGAGTCCCAGCTGTGCCAACTCCTGGCTCTGTGACTTCAACAAACCGTTTACGTCGTGTGAGCTTCAGCTTCCTTCCCTCTAAAATGGGGCTTCATGATGCTTATACAAGTCCTACTGTGTGGGGCGCCCCCCATGCCACTAAGCAAGCAATTCTTGGACTCCAGCTGTCTATTTGGAGAGAGCATCAGATCCCACAGGTTAAGGGCTCAGTCCTACAAGATGGCCCTCCCCCACTTCGGATGGCAGTCAAAAGTCCAGATTGTCACCAACCAGATCCGTATCTCGATGACCCCTCCTCAGGTTCGGTTACTTTCCTAGGGCGGCTCACAGAACTCAGAAGCATTTTACTTAATTACTGGTTTATTTTAAAAAGATGTAACTCACGAACAGCATGTTGTAGAAGATGCACAGGACAGGATTTGGGGAAAGGGCCGAGCTCTGATGTTCTTTGGGGTGACACTCCTGCACCTCCTGGTGGTCACCGACCCGGAAGTGCTCCAAACTCCATCCCTGTGGGTTTTATGGAGGCTTCATTGCATAGACATGATTGATTAAATCACTGGCCATTAGTTTCAGGTCAATCTCTAGTCCTTCTCTCCAAAGATTGAGGGGTGAGACTGAAAGTTCCAGACCTCCAGTCACAGGATTGGTTCCGCTGGCAATCAGCCCCCATCCATAGGGGTTTTCAAAGTCACCTCATTAATGTAAATAGGTGTAAGTGAAAAGGGCTTGTTATGAATAACAAAAGACATTTCTAAGGCTTTCTGATCCCTTAGGAAATTCCAAGGGTTTTGAGAGATCTGTGCCAGAAACTGGGATGAAGAACAAATATATATGTCACCACTATATTGTGGGTAACATACCTCACAGAGCTGTCAGGAGGATGAAATGAGATCATCTATGTCAGAGCAGAGCCTGGGGCCAGGACATAATAAGCTCTCCACAAGTGCTAGCTGTTGTTACTAGGAAACTTCTATGGTTGGGGGGGGGGGGGGGTTGGGGGGCGGGGGCCTCATTCCTCCAGGTGAAATTAATTTGAATTCCCCAAAGTCTCCAGCACCAGTGCATGGCCACGAGTGACCAAAGGAAAAAACCCCAGCTATAAATCTGTCACATTTTCTGTTGATGTGATCAATTTTAGATATTTAAATATTCATATGTTTGGCAAATGCATTAAGGCCAGAGTAATCAATCTGAAACATATAGATGGTTATCCAAGACATTAAAGGGAGACAGATGGCCTTTGGGGCATCAGAGATTGACCACGTTTGCATTAGGAATTGAGGCTGTTACATGTCATTAAGTTTCAAGCCACTTTTCTTTCCTTTCTCTATAGGCTGAAACACTAGGTGCCCTGTATCGACTAGAGCAAAGTACAGTGTGGATCAATATGATCAACTTTAAGGGGAACTGCAAGTACAGAGAACGTATACCTTGAAAAATCTGATGTTCTCCTTAACGGGAAATAGCTTTATTATTTTAGGGATAGGTCAGCAAAGCTAGTTTCTACTTACTTAAAACACACTTAAAAATTAGACATTTATTTATTAGTAAATTAAAATTTTATGTTTGGGGGAAAATCTTTGCAAGATAAAAAAGAGAAGAAAAAACTTCCCACAATCTTTCACTCCAACAAACCTTTTTAAATATTTTGCTTCATTTTTCCCAACATAAAATTTTTCCCACACATAAGGTTTTTCTGTCTTTTTTATGCTGATACTGTATGCATTATTTATTTCCCGATTCTCTTGTTTTTCACCATTAAGGAGATGAAACTGAAAAAGAACAAAGATCTTTATTTGGGGTCTCGGAACTGCAATCTGGGGAAAGCACAGACCTAGAGTAACCAGAAAAATGTCCTGCTCGTTCAGGGAAGGTGGGCCGTTTTTATGAGAAAGAAGGAAGGGTAATTGCATGATTTAGATAAAGAAGAGAAGAGGGAAAAACCCTGCTAATTTGGTGCTGACCAGTTGAGCTGCTTCTGATTACTATGTGATTATTTTGTTGATATTATCAAATGAGATCGTCCATAGTATGTATTAATTAAATTTGCTGTTCTCATCTGATCCGAGTATCAGTCGGCCCAATGAAATTTTATGAGCAACTGCTTGTAAAACAATTGTCACTTCTGTCCCAGTTCAGGAGAGTTCATTTGTTAGAAAGAAAAATGGAACTTCAAAATGGAGTCTGTCATGTCAAGAGATTGTAAACAATTCCACACTGTAACTGAACCTAGGTGAATCCATTCCTCGGTGAATCACAGATACATTGGGTTGAGTTGTGGCACAAAGTAAATGTTATTTGTAGCAGATAAGAAGATCCTGGGGAATAAGTTTCAAAGCTGTGACTCCCCAAGAGACAGGGCAGATGAGTTCCTTTTGTGTAGGCTTAGGATGAAGACTTAAATAGGGAAACCTTGTCATCTACGTAGAGATGGGCATACGGTCACACATGCACCTTGAGGAAACATGTCTATGCATATATTGTATGTTATGTAAATGAGGCTGAGGTGCCTCATTGGGCAGAGATTTTATGTAATGAGGTAACGGTGACCGTAGGTCATTCCAGAGGTCACTGCATGGCCTGCCGGTGCAAGCACCAGTGGGGGGTTTGGCTCACACTGGTCCTGCGTGGTCTGGGCTGGAGGGAGGTCTCGTCAGGGCAGTCTCCCCTATCTGTGGGGCAGTTTTAGGTTTCATTTGCCCGAGTTAAGAGGTGAGTAGTCAGAGAGAAGAGCTTAAGGGAAAATGTAAGACAAAGGTTGGTGAGTACAAGCAGACGGTCAGTAACGGTCAGATCTTGGTGTCCAGCTGGTGACAACATCACCTATCATTATTATGTCGTAAGTGTTTGAAATTCATTTTATATGAGTTACTACACTTGCTTCTTACAACATGTTTGGAAGGCAGATACTATTAGTCCTATGCTACAGGCCAAAAAGACAAAACAAAAAACAAAGCAAAACAAAAAACCAGAACCCCCCCAAAAACACCCTCCCAAGACAGAACAAAACAAAAAGCCCCAAAAACCAAATAACAAAAAAACCCACACAAGGCCCAGATAGGATTCAGTAAGTTGCCTGCATCCATTGACAGCAGTGAGCAGCAGAGTCAGGATTTGCACCCAGGTGGTCTATCAACGGCTCTAAATCATTCTCAGTCACATCATCAGGAAGCGAGGAGATGACAATTATTTTAAGCAGAGGCAGCGACAATTTTTACATGTCTAATCATGTCATATTAATGTTTACATATTCATTACCTAGTAAAGGAACTCAGCACAGCACATGTTTTTTGTTTGTTTTTTGAATGAATGAATGAATGTCCAGTTTGGGTATGTAGGGAGGAAAAGTTTTCCT
>PJEM01017256.1:0-16823 GCA_004023845.1 Helogale parvula | reverse complement strand
CCTGGGCCTGAGGCCTGAGACACCCCCCCCCCAGGTCCTCCCCAGCCCCCCCAGGTCCTCCCCGAGCCGCCCCCCCTCCTCTCCCAGGCCTCTCACTCCCGAACCAAGTGCTCTGTCCTGGGGCTGCCGGCTGCCCCCCAGGCGGCCTGTGGGGCTCTAGAGGAGCGCCAGCTGGGCAGCGACAGGGACGCTGCGCACCTGCAGAGCCTCCCAGACGCCTGTGTGTGGCCAGGCTCCCAGGCCTCCCCTCAATCCCCCCTCCCCCGCCCACCTCCTGTCCTTTCCCGCCTTCCCTTCGGCTCTGAGGCCTGTGGCCCCTGCCAAGCCGCCCCGCGTCCCTCCCAGCAGGGCTGAGCATAGCCAACCTTCCCAGGTCCCAGGGGTGACCGTGCAGCTGAGCGCAGGCTGGGGGGTGTGGGCTGAGGGGACAACCCACTGGGCACGAGAGGTGGGGCGCTGGGAGGGCTGGGGGCCCAGAGGCTGCAGGCTGTGGCCAGTCCTAGAGACACCCTCATCCCCCCACCCCTGCCCTGCAGCCCCAGATCCAGCCTGCTTGCCAGAGACCTGAAGGGCTGTGGGCTGTAGAAGGGTGCCCCGGCGGGGTCTGGCAACCCAACGTCAAGGGCAGATTCACTGTGGACACGGAGATGAGGCTTACGTGCCCAGAGCTGCTCACCACGGGGGCCACCCAGGCCTCAGGGGGCCCAAGTCAGGCGTTTCCAGGTCTTATGGTTTGTTTAAAACAAACCAAACCAAGGGGGGCCTGGGTGGCTCAGTCGGTTAAGTTTCCGACTTCTAAGCGTCTGACTTCTAAGCGTCCAACCGGCTCAGGTCATGGTCTCACCGTTGGGGAGTCGAGCCCCGCGTGGGGCCCTGTGCTGTCAGCTCAGAGCCTGGAGCCTGCTTCAGATCCTGGGTCTCCCTCTCTCTGATCTCCCCCCCTTGTGTCCTCTCTCTCTCTCTCTCTCTCTCAAATAAATAAACATTAAAAATTATAAACAAAAACAGTGCCATGTCTCTCTATTTTTCAATGTGTTTTTTTTTAATTTTTCATGTGATTACATGAGCTTTAGGGCCACCGGAGTCCAGCCACACCTGTGGGTTTCTGGGCTCCTCTCTCCGTGCTGGGTGTTCTCTCTTGGGACAATGACAGAGATCAAGTGGCTTCCAGGTGTGGCTGGCTTGGAGGGCCTGGGGCGCGGGAAGCCTGCGCTCAGCCCCACCGGGGGACCAGGAACTGAGTAATGCCCCGGACCTCTCCGTGGTGCTGGGTGCTGGGTGCAGGCCTGACGCTGTGGACTCAGGGACCCCGGGGGTCCCCGGAAGCTGATGGACCCAGGCAGCCCCTGCGGAGATCCGCAGCCAGGCTCCGGCGGCACCCACCTGGGCAGAGGCATCAACTCCTCTCTGCGGACGACCTGCCCTAAAGGCAGGAGAGACCTGGGGGTGGGAGGCAGCCGACACCTGAGTGCGCCCTGACGTGAGCCGCAGAGCCGGTAAGGGTGCCCACAGGGTGCACGGCTCCAGGGGCTTCTCTTCTCTCATCTGGGGACCCAGCCGCACGCAGACAGGGAAGGGATCCAGCCCCAGCTCAGCTGGTGAAACCCACGGTGGGAGTTGGTTCCTGAGGGTTCCAGGAACTTCGGGATCTCTGATGGGTGTGTGTCAGCACTAACGGGGCCTGAGCGCCTTCCCAGCTCAGCCTTCCTGGGTCCTAGAGTCCAAGGTCCAGTCTGGTGGTCCAACCCCGCCTCCAAAACAGTTGAGTCCCCACCTGTGGGTCCCCACCTGCAGCCAGACCCTGACTTGGCTTCCCTGGCCCCCGGCTGGGCTGCGGGATGTTGGAAGGTACGTGGGCCCCAGCCTGGACCCAGCCAGAGCCACGACGACGCAGGGCCCGACTTTGGAAAATCAGTTCCCGGGAGGAGGCAGCGCCCAAGATAAATCGCCATTTCCTGACTCCACACAGGGAGGAGGAGGGGGATGTCCAGGAGGACTTTTCTAGAAACCTGGTGACTGAGTCAGCAGCCTGGTGAGATAAGGGGCCACCTTGCTTGTGGCTCATTGATCAGGAAGTGGAGGCACAGAGAGGTCAGGGAAGTCACTAAGGCCACACAGCAGCAGGAAGAAGGGGGTTTGAACCCCAGACACCGACTGCCTTGTGCCGCCCATCCTCTGCACAGCGGGCGCGGCCACACTCGCGGCTTCAGGGATTGAACACCCCGAGCTCCGAGGTGCTGGGCAGAAAGCCCCCCCAGAAGATATGAATACACATCCATTTCCTTCGAGCTCCGATTGATTTCACTTCAAGAGCTCCTGCATTATGCAAGGCTAGGGGCTCCAAGGGCAGCAGATTTAAATGGAAATAAGTCCGGGAAAAACAAATCACCGTGGCCCCAGTTCAATGTGCTGAAAGGCACGTGCAAGCTCGGAGTCAGGGCGGAACAGGACGGATTTAACGAGAACTTGGCAGAGCTGTTAACCCTTCTCCCGGGGTCTGCGCTTGGGAAGAAGTTTCTAGAATCGCTGGGTCCCCGTGAGATCACTTCCCGTTCTGCACGCACACGGGCGTTACCAGGGAAACCTGGAGGGTTTCACAACTCCCCCCACGGAGGAGTCTGGTTTTTTTCAACTGAGCACTTTTTTGGGAGAGTTCGCGCTGAAGGGTTTGGAATCTCGGGCAGCAATTTCCGAGCAGCCCCGTGCTCCCCGCCCAAAGCTACATAGGAATCCTCCCTCCCTGCTTCCAGGACTCTTGACTGCAGGCCTGGGGTGCGCCAATCATCAGTGTCCTTTGTGGCAAAGCAGAGAGCGAGCAGCAAGGCCCCTCCCGCGTGGGAGTCGCGGCCTCTGGATCACACCCTCCTGATGTCTTCATTTCTGAAAGGCCTGGAGAGGGGAAGTGATTTTCCCAAGGTCGCCCTGCAAATGGGGCCCTTAACCCTGCACCGAGCCCTGCCCGCCGGGCCCTCCCCTCCGTCTCCTCCTGCAAGCCCCTCCCTGCAGGTCCAGGAGGGGCTAAGCCCACCCACACCTCCGGGTCTTTGCGTCCCGGACTGTTTCTCCGCCTAGCCTGCCCTACTCGCCCCCGCTAGGAACCCAACGCCTTGTCAGAAATACCTCTCGCCATCACGGAGAGTTTGCACGTCCTCGGTGGTGGAAGATTCTCCGCTCCCTCGGGCAAAGTCAGCCTCCCTTGCTCTGTCCCGTCACGGTCTTTGTCCTGAGGGTGGCCCCAAGTCCCCGCTGCCCACCCCCCACCACAGCACCAGGCACAAGGCAGCTCTTTGCAGTGCAGGGTGACCCAGTGCACAGGTGAAAAGCCTTTGGAGCAGGAAGGGACAGGTGAGCCCAGATAAGGAAGAGGAGGGGCATTGGTGAGTTAGGGATGGGATTCTCAGAGGGGTGCCTGGGTCTCCGGAGGAGATGGCCTCCAGAAGGTGGCGGGGGTCCCTGAGGCAGCAGGTGGGCGGCAGGAAGCCAGAGGGTGACATGCCCCCTAGTCCGCATCATCCCGACCCGACCCGACCCGTGGTTTTAATCTGATTCTGGCACTTTCCAGCACCCCTTAGGAGCTGAAAGCACTCTGGTCTGCATCTGCTGATCAAACATGGGAGGAAACCTGGAAAAAGAAAAGCATCCATATTGTTGTCAGAGCATATTTTTGGCTCTAGATTTGAGATTAGCATAACACTTGTCCACAGCTAACAACAGTAAATTTCTCCTGTCTGAAAACACGTTAATGATATTTAAGGGAAAGTATCCTTCGATGGAGGGAAACCTACATAAAGGGTAAGTTTGCTCAGCGTGATTTTATTTTCATCTGTCTGCTTTTCCTTTTGGAAGCAGAGACATCTGGGTACCGTTTATCATCATTTTTTGTGTTTTAAAAAGATGTGCTCTCCCATCTCCGGAGCCACGAAATTGTCGGGGGGGGGGCATGTGCAGCCAGCTTTCTGAGGGTGCTGGCTCTCTGTCTACATGCACCCCAAAAAACCTGGGGAGGGATGGCTGAGCTCACTCTGCAGCCGAACTGGCAGCCCTGTGGGGAGGGGATCCGGGACCTGCCTCTGGGCTGCACTCACTGAGCCCTGAGTGTGGTCTGTCGTGGCCCCACTGGGCCGCCCGACAGCTGTCCAGGGCTGGCTGGAGCGACACGCGGCAGGCCGAGCGAGGGCCCAGCGTTTCCTTGCAGCGAAAGGTCGTCCTCTTGCCCGAAAGCAGGGTCTCCGTCCCCTGTGAGCCATGGTGGGGGCGGCCAGCCCAGGTCCCCCCGCCTTGCCTGAGAGGGAGTCCTGGCCTCGGAGCTGTCCCCCCAAAGTGGGCCTCAGCTAGCGGCTGTCAGAGCCCCCAGCACCGGGAAGGGCGGGGGAGGGGCAGCTGAGCAGCAAACACCTGCTGAGCTCCAGGATCAATGTTCGGAGCTGACCTGTCCCCTGGCTTCCAGATCCAGCTCCGAGGCTCCCAGACGCACTGCTCCGGGGCTCCTCACACAGTAACTACTCGGCTCTGTGAGACACCTGGGCTGGACACCCCCCTCCTAGAATCCTCCGATGAGCCACTCTAGACCCCCCACAGAGAGGGCCTTCCCGGAAGCAGGCTAAGCCAGCACTTCCCAAACTCGGGGGCACAGAGACCCCCTCCCCTGCTCCCTTCTCAGGCTGGCTGCCCCAGGGCACAAACCGCTTCATCCCACAGGGAGAACTTCCTGTAAAGAACCTCTACCCGGCATCAGAGACCCGGGAAGGCGGAAAAAGACTCTAAGAGGCCAGGAGACAGCTGGAGTGGGACAGGGGTGCAGCCCCAGGGCTGGGACAAGGGTGCAAAGAGGAAGGAGCGATTTAACCTCAGCAGCCAGGGGCGCCTGGGTGGCCCAGTTAGTTAGGCACCCGACTTTGGCTCAGGTCATGATCTCACGGTTCGTGGGTTCGAGCCCCGCGTTGGGCTCTGCGATGACCGCTCACCGCCTGGAGCTGCTTCGGATTCTGTCTCCCTCTCTCTGCCCCTCCCCCGCTCATGCTCAGTCTCTGTGAATGAGCATTAAAAAAAACAAAAAAGAGTAAAATAAACTCAGCAGGCAGACAGGGGGCCGCTGGTGCGGGACCCAGACCTGAAGGGGCGGGGCAAAAATTGGGCCCAGGGGCCTCAGGCGAAAGAACAGCCTAAGGGTGGAAGAGCATTGGCACGGCAACCTGCAAGGAGCAGACCGGAAGGGGTGGGACCCGCCGTGTGGGACCCGCCCCCGCCCTGGCCACGCCCCCAGCACGCCTCTGGGCAGAACTTGAGGAGACCCAGCCGGCCAGAGGAAGCGGGCACCGACCCCACTGTCCCTGAGCTGACTGCAGAAGGGGGCTCGGGACTGAGGGACAGTGAGTGACCATCACACTCCTGGGAACCAAGGGCCACAGAGCACGCCTTGGAGGGCAGGCAGGCACAGATTCCAGGGGCTGATGCAACCCGGGTGCGCCTTTCCCAGATTCACGTGTGCTGAAGCCTAACCCCCCGTGGGAGGCATCAGGGCCCTGGGGAGGCCGCGAGGTCGTGCAGGGGGTGTCCCCTTGCGAGAATAGTGTCCTCCTAAGAGACCGCAGAGGTAACCCCTCTCCCCGCTCCGAGCTTGCGGCAGGAGGCGGTGTCTGCCGGCCGCCCCCTGATCTGGGACAACTGGAACCCAGAGACACGAAGTTCTGGGGTCCGAGCCCCCCAGTCTGGGGCATGCGGAGTGTCGGGGGGCCTGCCCACCTCCACCGCGGCCCCCGGAGGGCCCCTCGGGGCCGGCACTCGCCCCACATCACTTCCCTCTGCACTCGCCTAGCTAGGTTCCTCGTCCTCCCCTTGGGCGGCTCCCTCCTCCCGGAGCACCTCTCACCTGGAAAATCCCACCGAGCTCCCCTCGCACCCCCCACCGGAGCTGCTCCAGGACCCTCCCCCTGGCTTCTGGAGCACCTGGGCTCTGGCCACATCGCCCCCTCTCCGCCTCTGTCTTCCGGTGCTCCCCACGCCCTGTGTGTCTGTGTCTCCGTCCCCTTATCTTTTCTCTGAGGAGGACCCCGGCCACCAGGAACAAGGCACACCTCCCTCCAGGGCGACCTCATCTGCAGATCTCCAACATGATCCGTTGTCCCCGCCAAGACCCTTTATCCAAGTGAGGTCACATTCGCAGCCCCGGGAGTCAGGCTGTCTCTTCAGGGTGCCCGGGGGCCCCGAGGGCGCACAGAGGGAGGTGAGACCCCACTCCCAGGTCCTCTCTGCCGCGAAGGCTCCCGCCTACCCGCTAACGTGGCCACCCAGTCCTTCCTTAGTGCCTTGCCCCTCCTCTGTGATGGGCCGTCCTCACCCATCTATCCGCTCATGCAGTGACTTCCTTCCCACATGCTCCGGCCCAGTTCCAGGCCCGGGCTCCGAGGCTGCTGGAGTGAACCAGGAGCCGGACAGGCCGCGAGGCCCGTGGGAGTGCGTGTCGCAAGCATCGACTAGGACCCTGGCAGCGGCCAAGGCTGCTTCAGAGCGGAGCCGCACCCTCCCCTCCCCCACCTTCAGGCTGCCGCCTCTCTGCTCCGCTTTTCTGTGATGGGTCCATGACAGAGGGTCCCGTCAGCTTGGGGGGCAGGCGCGGCCTTCTGGGTGCACAACAGGGGCCTACCCAGGCTCCATCCATCCTGAGCTCCAGGAGGAGCCTAGGCCAGAGAAGGGAGGAGGGACAGAGGCAGAGCTGGGCCAAGGGGCCAGACTGCCCTTGCTCACACCTGGGGCAAATTTCAGACCTGGAACCTTCTTCAGGCTTCAGGTCCCAACTACAAAAGGTTGGTCCGAGGCCCTCTGGGCAGTAACGCTGGCCCCCCCCCCAGGCTGCTTTGGAGGGGCCTCGCCTCCCTGGGGACCAGTCTTGGGGACATTCGGAAACAAACAACCCCAAAGAGGGAAATCCCTGCCTTCCGAGGGCCTGAGGATCAATGGGACACGGTGCCCAGTCACAGAGCTGCAGGGCCAGGCTGGGGCGGAGTGGGCGCAGAGGCTGGGCTGGCCCCTAGCCAGCCTGGGGCCCCGCCCCGCCCAGTGACCTCCCAGCAGGGGCTCCGAGGGTTCTGAGGGAGGAGCTGCTTTCTCTCCTTCAGGCCCCTGGCGGGGGCCGCTGATGGATGGCTACCTAATCCGTGCTGAACGGAGCAGAGAGGACCCAGCGGCCCGTGAAGAGTCCTTATCCGCACCCCTCCTCCCCGCCCTCGCCGGAGTTTGCTTTACAAATTAGAGAAGGGCACGGGGGTCACATCCGAGAAGCCAGCTTGGGGTCAGAGCAACCCGTGGGAGCGGGCCGTGGGGCTCTACTCCTGGGGGGCTGGCCCGGCCAGCTGGGACCCAATGTTCGCAGAAGAAAGGGAGACAGGGGGGCTCATTGTGCCAGGGACCGGCTGGGCGAGGCGACCCACACCTGGCATCTCATTTAACCTCACAACAGTCCTGAAGCCCTGAGAGCAGAGTGCACACAGGCCAGGGCTGGGGGTGTAGACCAGGGTTGGGGGTGTAGACAGGGGCTTGGGGTGTAGACCAGGGCTGGGGGTGCAGACTGGGGCTGGGGGTGTAGACCGGGGCTGGGGGTGTAGACCAGGGCTGGGGGCGGGTCCTGTGCAGGATGGAGTGCACACCCCTCTGACACTCTCAGTGCTGCCGCCTCAAGGACAGGAGGACTGGGGACATGGAGCTTCCTGCTGGGAAGGGCAAGCCCCCCCTGTCCTGCCGCCCTGGCATGCCATCCCTCCCAGAGGCGGCCCAGCCCCAGGGACGGGCTCGGACTGTCAGAATATGGTGTGAGGACCTTGTAGGAGCTCTGAGGCCTCGTCCCTTCAGCTGCGGCCCTCTCAGACCCGAGGCTGGCACGGGAGGGAGCCCTGGCCGGCCCTCTAGTGAGAGAGAAGCCACGAAGAGACCAAGGTGCAGCCACCATCAGTGTCACACCTGTGTGGGAGGCTGTCCTGGACCCCCGGGCCCCCGCCCAGCCCCTGCCGTGCCCCAAGCTGCCCGTGCCGCCCTGGGGACACCTGCAGAAGAGCCACCCAGCTGAGCCCACAGAACCGGGACCTTGTAAATGACCACGGACTCAGCCACCACACTTCAGGTGGTTTCCGTGCAGCAGTGGATTGGGAATAGACTTTGTTTACCCCTTGGTACCCAAGGCTGGGGAAGGCTGTCCCCTGTTCAGAGGGCTTAGGGAGCCCTTGGTGCTAGAGGGAAGTGTTCTGGGTTGAATTTATAGATCGAAGCCCTAACCCCCACGACCTCTGGACGTGACCTTCTTTGGAAACAGGGTCTCTGCAGATGTAATGAGTCAGGAGGTCACACGGGAGCGTGCTAATGCAACATGACAGGTGCCCTTATTCAGCGGGAAACTGGGACACGCGCAGAAGGGCACCACGTGAGGCCGAAGGTAGCGCCCCGCTGAGGGGACGCAGGGCGGAGGCGTGCAGGGTCGCCCTCGCTGCCTCGGAGGGGCCTGCCCGCCAGCACCTTGACCCTGCCCGTCAGGCCCCCAGATCACAGGACAGGAAACTTCTGTCTGAGCCACGCAGCTTGCAGAACTTAGAGGGAGGCCAGCGAAAGGCCCCCGCTCCCCCTTGCCCCGCGGGGGCAGGAGAGGCCGTCCCCCCGCAGCAGGATCGCGGACGACCCGCTCCGGAACCCGCTGCTGCGGCGTGGGAGCGATGGAGGAAGCTCGCCCTCACACGCACCGAATTTCCAGCAGAACTGCCCGTGTGTTTACCTTCTCCCTGGGCAATTCCAGGAACTTGCTCCAAAGATACACGGGCAGCGTGACAAGGCGCCTTCCGTTCCGGGCGTGGGTCCCAGGACACTCCCCCTGGGTGTGTCCGCGTGGTTCCCCGCCTGCCCGTCCCATTCCCGGTGGCGGTGCCTCTGATCACCTGATTAAGGTGGCCCCGCCAGGCGTCCCCACCGCCAAGTCCTCCTCTGCTCTGGGAGCCCAGTAGGTATTTTGTAGGGAGGGGTCCTGAGATGGCGGAAATGCCCCGTTCTCCGTCCTGCTCACGGTTAGCGGTTCCTTAATCTAGAAGAGCGTGAGCCCCGGCAGCCTGCCTCTATCACGAGGAGGCACACTTCCCCGCGCAGATGATCCGTCCCACGAGGGACTCCCCATGACGGTGGCCGCGCCCTGTCCCACGCGGAGCGCCCGCTTGCTCCCTACCCCAGCCCTGGCCCCCCTGGCTCTTTCCCGCCCCAGTCCCGGATGGGCCGCTTTCCCCACGGCCCTGGGACCGAGAAGGACCGGGCGCTGCTGCTCCAGGGCCTCTCGGTGGCTGGGGCGCGGTGGGCGGGACGCGGGTGCCTCTCGCACGGGTGCAGGCACACACGCTCACACACATGCATCTGCATGCATTTCCGGGTCCGAGTATCACAAACTGTGACGTCAGGTCCATGACCCAGTTCGAATGGGACCTTCAGGGTGAGCTCTTGTCTCTGCCTTGTCCCCGTGTATCTGTGAGTCCCTCCGGCGGCCGCAGGACCTTGGGTTCTCCGAGACTCGGTGCATTTGCTCAGGGAGCCATTGTCCTAATACAGCCAGCCTCCCTGCCCCTACTGAACTCCGGCCGCCCACCTGCGCCAGGCCACCCTCACCCCGCGCCTCTGCTCCCCCTTCGGGGCTCTGATAGCCCATGCGGGCTGCCATGTGGCAGGTGGAGGGCTCCCTACCCTGCCGGGCGCTGCTGCACCGCACCCCTGCCCCTCCTCACCCGTCAGGCCCCTGCCACTCCTGCAGCCGTGCCCTCCCCCGCCGGGCCCTGCCCCTGCTCAGGCCTGTCCCGGCTTCCGGGGCTGGGAAATGAACCCCACCTCTTGGCGGGAGACCCTGAAAAATGCTGTGGCCGTGTTTCCGAGGCACAGCCCTGTGGCCAGCAGAGCCAGGCACCAGGGGAGATGAAGCACTCGAGGCAAATAACCACGGAGAAGGAGGTGGTGAGCCCACCCGCCCTCACTCGGGCGCCCGCGGGCCCCTCTGCAGGGAGGGGGAGGAGCCGGAGACGCCGGAGAAGCCCGGAGGGGGCACGGTTGCTGTCCTGATGGGGGGACATGCCCATGACATAAAGTAACCGTCTCGGGGCGCACAGCTCAGTGGCACTTAGCACAGGCGCCGGGTCAGGCGGCCACCACCCCTCTCCGCTCCCAGGACGTTCCCACGGCCGCCAAGGGGGACCCCGGGCCCACGCGCCGCGTCCCCCGGCCCCACTGCCTGTCTCTCTGGGTTTGTGTCTTCTGCGTGTCCCACATGAATGGGATCGCCCAGCACGCATCCTTCATCTGCGACTCCCCCAGTGTGGCGGCATAACTGACAGATAAAGTTGCATATATGTAAAGTGTGCAGTGTGACGACTTGATATAGAAATGCACTTTGAAACGACCCCAGAGTTAAATTCATTAACGCGTCCATCGCCTCACATATACCTTCTTGGGGGTGCGTACACTTACGATCTTCCCTCTTAGCCAAGTTCAAGAACGAAGCGCAGAACACTTGGCTGCGGGCACCATGCCACGCCTTCAGTCCCCATCAGGACTTAGCTTACAGCCGAAGGCTCGCGTCCTGTGACCACCGTCCCCCTTCCCCACCCCGGTCCCTGCCAGCCTCCTTCTAGTCTCTGACTCTGTTATTCTACAGTTGGAGCTGTGTCTTTAGAATTCTCGCGTGAGGGGTGTGACGTGCGATCTCCTCGGCCTGGCGTCTCTCACTCAGCACAACCGCCTCCGAGGCCAGCGTGTGTCCCCACGGCAGGACGTTCGTCCCGGGGGCTGACTGCCATTCCCCGTGTTCCCTGCCTAATACACCACCTTTTCTCCGTCGGGCACCCTCCGCAGGCACGCGGGGGGTGTCCGCGTCTCGTTGGTGCCAGCTGACGGTGCCGGGGGCGTGGGGGTGCAGAGACCTCCTCCAGACCCGGATTCTGGTCCCTGAGACCCAGGAGGGGGTTGCTGGGTCGTCAGGTGGTCCTACACTTACCTTTCTGAGGAGCCTCCGTCCTGTCCCCCGAGGGGCCGCACCGCTTTGCGCTCCCACCAGCAGCGCACGGAGGTTCCTTTTCCTCCCCAGCCTCGCCAGCACCTGCGGCTCTCGGCTTATGGGTAACAGTAACGGCCGTTCTGACAGGCGGGAGGGGACTTCTCATGTCCTTTGGTTTGCGTTTCCCCGTGAGGAGGGATGCGGAGCGCTTGTGCAAGTGCCTGCAGGCCATCCGCGTGTTTTCTTTGGGAAAATGTCTACTGAGCTCCTTTGCCCGTTTTGTAAATGGGATTATTTGGGGAGGCGCTCTTTATATATGTCAGGTACTGGCCCCTTACAAGACACGTGACTTGGAAGTGTCCCCTCCCGCTCCGCAGGCTGCCGTCCATCTCGATTATGATTATCTGCTGTGCAGACGCTCCTCAACTTCCCGTGTCCTCTGGTTTAGCTTTCCTTCTGCTGCTTGTGCTTTGGGGTTGCATCCGAGAAATCGCCGCCAAGATCCGCATCAAGGAGACTTTCTCTGTTTTCCTTCCAGGAGTTTTATGGTTTGAGGTCTCACGTCTCCATCTTCAATGCTTCCCACGTGAATTTTGTACGTGGTGTAAGAGCTCCGCTCTCCTGCGCGTGCAAATCCGCTTTCCCCGATGCCGTGTGTTAGGAGGCTGTCTTCAGCCCGGTTGTCATAGATTCCTCGATCATCTGTGCCTGGCCTTACTTCTGGGCTCTCATTCCATTTTGATGGCCTGTTTTGTAATGTATCTGATTATGTTTCTTTATAATATAATTTGAAATCAGGACGTACGACTCCTCTAGCTTTGTTCCCCTTTCTCAAGATTGCTTCGGCTTTTCTGAGTCTTTTGTAGTCGCATGTGAATTTTAGAGTTGGTTTTTTTCCTATTTCTTTCCAAAATGCCAGTGGAATTTTGACAGGGATGATCCTGAGTCTGTAGGTCGGTTTGGGCAGCGTGGAAGTTTGAACAATATTAATTCTTCCCATCCGTGAGGACGGAAACTCATTCTATTATTTGCGTCTTCAGATTCTCTCGTTAATGTCTTACAGTTTTCTGTGTATGGGGGCTTCACCTCCTTGGTCAAGTTTATTCCCATTTTTTATTGATTTCTATGCAATTGTAGATGAGGCTGCTTTCTTGATTTTTCTTCCAGATAGCTCGCTGTTGGTGGACAGAAATGCATGGTTTATTTATATATATATATATAATCTGTCCGTTAATTCTAGCCATTGTTTGGTGGAGTCTTCAAAGGCTCTCTCCATCAGATCATGTCTCCTGTGGACAATTTTACTTCTTCCTTTCTGATTTAGATGCCCCCTTTTTAAAGTTTTTATTTATTTATTCTGAGAGAGAGAGAGAGTATGTGTGAGTGGGGGAGGGACAGAGAGAGAATCCTAAGCAGGTTCTGCACTGTCAGACCAGAGCCCAAGGAGGGGCTTGAACCCATGAACCACAGATCATGACCTGAGCCAAAACTAAGGGTCAGATGCTCAGCCGACCGAGCCGCCCAGGCACCGCTGACTTCAATGCCTTTTATTTCTTCTTTTTGCCTGAATCTTTTGGCTGGAACTCCCAGAGCTGCGTCGAATAGGCTTAGTGAGCGTGGGTACCTGGTCCCAGAGGAGCCCACCCGTCAGTGTGATGTCAGCGGGGGGCTTGCCACCTACAGCCTGCGTTAGGCGGAGGTGTGCTCCTCCCGCACCTAATTCATGGAGAGTTTTGATCATGAAAAAATTGAATTTTGTCAAATGAGTTTTCTGCATCTACTGAAATGATAACATGATTTTTTTAAGTTTATTTATTTTGAGAGAGCAGGTGAGGGACAGAGAGATGAAGAGAGAATCCCAAGCAGACCCCACACCCATAGCTTAGAGTCCGACGTGGGGCTTAAAACCACGAACTATGAGATCATGGCCTGAACTGAAGTCGAGAGCAGCCAGATGCTCAGCCGACTGAGCCACCCAGGTGCCCTGAAATAATGGTATGATTTTGATCCTGTATTTTGTTGACGCGGGGCGTCCTGTTTGTGGTGTCACGCCGATCCGCACGTGCTGACCTATCGCAGCTGCGGAACTGACTCAGGGACTGAGTCCCGCTTGATCACGACGTCTGTGCTTTAAATGTGCTATTGAATCTGCTCTGCTAGCGTTTTGTTGAGAAGTTTCGCATCTGTGCTCATAAAGGGTGTTGGACTGTGGGTTTTGTAGTGGCTTGTCTGCCTTTGAGGTCAAAGCGATGCTGACCTTGTAAGATGAGTTGGGAAGCATTTCCCTTTTCTTCAAATTTTTGGAATTGTTTGAGAAGGACCGGTATCAATACTTCACGCGCTTGGTAGAATTCACCGGGGAAGCCACGTGACCATGGGCTTTTCTCTGTTGGGATTTTTTGGTCGTGGCTTCAGTGCCTTTCCTAGTAACTGACCTACTCAGATGTCCAGTCTTCTGGCATTGCATGTTTCTGGAAATTCATCCATTTCCTGGAGGCCACCCAATGTCCTGGCATATAGTTGTTCATAGTCATCTCGTATGGTCCCCTGTAGCTGTCTGTCGTCCTGGCTCCTTCATGTCTGACTCTGCACAGCTGAGTCCTCTCTCTTTTCCCCTCATTAGGTCTAACTAAAGCCTCGTCAGCCTAGTCCATCTGTGAAAACAGCGGCTTTGCATTCGGTCTTTTTTTTATAGCTTTTCTAGGCTCTGTATTTCATTTATTTCCATTCTTACTTTTAAAATTTATTTATTTATTTTGAGAGGTGGGGAAGGGCAGAGAGAGAGGAAGAGACAAAAACCCTAAACATGCCCTGCAGGGTCAGCACAGAGCCCGACTCTGGGCTCGATCCCACGAATCATGAGATCATGACCTGAGCCGAAGTCAAGAGTTGGACGCTAAGCCGACTGAGCCACCCAGGTGCCCCCCCTCATTCCCATTCTGATCTTTATGTCCTTCCTTCTGCTAACTGTGGGCTTGGTCTGTTCTTTTTTTCCTGGTTCTTTGAGGTATACGGTTAGGTTCTTTCTTTGAGATCTTTCTTTGTTCTAAATGTAGATGTTTAGGACTATAAACTTCCCTCTTAAAACTGCCTTCCCGCGTCCCACATGTTTTGGTATGTTGTGTTTTCGTTTTTGTCTCAGAATTTTTTTACTTCCCTTTTGATGTTTTCTTTGACCCACTCACGTTCAAGGGTATGTTGTTTAGTTTTGTGCGTCCTACAGCTTTCCTCCCGTTGTGGGTTCCTAGTCTCACACCATTGTGCCTGGAAAAGACACTTGATATAATTTCAATCTTCTTAAATCTGTTAGGACTTGTTTTGTGACCTCATTTATGATCTATCCTGGAGAATGTTCCCTGCACGCCTGAAAAATGTGTGTTCTGCTGCCGCTGGATGGATGGTTCTGTGGTCATTTAGACCAGGACCGACTGGTCTAAAATATAGTTCAAATGCAATTTTTACTTATTGATTTCCTGTCTGGATGACCTACCCGTTGTTAACCGTGGGGTCTGGGAGTTCCCGACCATAATCAGGTTGTTGATTCTTTCTGCCCTCACATCTGCTCACATCAGCTCACTGAATCTAGGTGTCCAGGGTTGGGTGCATGTGTTTTTACATCCTCTTGATGAATTAATCACTTTTTTGCTCTGTAATGACCTTCTTTGTCTCTCAGTACAGTTCTTGACTGAAGTGTACTCTGCTTGACCTAAGTGTAGCCATGTCTGCACACTTGGGTTTCCATTTACACGGAGTGACTTTCCCCCGCCCTTTCATGTCTAGTCTTTGTGGCTCCTTTCAGCCGAAGGGAATCCTCATAGGCAGTGTGTAGTTTGGGCTGATTTTTCTCCCATTCAGCCACGTTATGTCTTTTGACAGAATTTAAGCCATTTACGTTTAAAGTAGTAATTGATGCATAAGAACGTACTATTGTTTTCTGGCCATTTGTTCCTCCTCCCTTCCTTTGTTCCTCCTCCCTTCCTCTCTTGCTTTGTTCCTCCTCCCTTCCTCTCTTGCTTTGTGACCCCACGATTTTCCTTAGCAGGATGCTTACGTCCTTTCTCTTTCGCATATTAACTATAGACTTGTGCTTTGTAGTTAAATCTTAGCGTTTTGGCAGTCTATTTTAAGCTGGTGATGGCTTATCTTTGATAACATACAAAAACTCCACCCTTTGACTCCCTCACATACAGTGTTTGTTTTAGATGTCACAATTTTATCTTTTTATACTGCATATCCATTAACAAATTATCATAGCTATAGTAATTTTTAATATGCTTATCTCTTAACTTTTGTATTAGAGTCAGTGACTTACAGACCACCATCACTGTGTTGGAGTCTTCTGAGTTCGCCCCTTCACTTACTTCTGGAACAGTTGGTTGTTGGTTCCCGTGGGCACCGGCCACGGGGCTGACACAGATACACGGGGTTCCTCACTGTTCCTAGTGGGCTCCAGACACGTCACCGGGGCCGGTCCGCTCAGGGGTCCTTTCCACAAGGTCAGTCTCCGTCCTTCGCTTTGCTGCATCGCTCTTTGTTCCTCACAGCCCTGTTCCCACTTACAGACGGGTGTCCGGCGGCTGGTTTCTGCAGCGGGATGAAGGCTAGGACCCCCACTCTGCCGTCTTGCTGACGTCACTCTCTACCCACTCACCCACCCTTGGGCTGCTGTGAATATTGTTGCAATGAATACTCATGTGCACAGGTTTGTTTGAACACCAGCTTTTGATTCTCTGGGCTGCGCACCTGGAAGCAGAATGGCTGGGTCCTGTGGTAGCTGTGTGGTTACTTCCTGAAAGACAGAAATGGTGCAGTTTCAGGGTTTGCAACAAGGGTGGTCAAGAAGAAAGTGAATCCGTGCTCAAGACCCACGTCACCAGCGTTTTCTGAAGGGATTTCCTATCCCTGGTCTTCTCGGAATGCCCGAAATTCTGCGTCCCTCCAACCCCAGAGCCGTGCAGTGGTGTTGTGGATTGACCACACATCGCAAAGGACTCTGGGAAAGAGAGCAGCAGGACAGGAGCCCTGCGGGCTGAGCACAACAAGCGGAGTCCTTGGGTGGCCACAGAGGGGCCATCTGCATGACTGTGACTGGGCAGTGGGCTCCAGGAAACCCCACCACACCTGTTGTGCCCACCCCATCACCACCAGGGACTGTGCGTGCGGAGTCGTCTTCAGTGACAGACGCCTTGGGTGGCAGTGCCATCTCCGAATTTGCTTCTTTCCCGAAACCTGGTTAGATTTCAGCTTCTTGCCTCTGTGCCCCCTCCCTTGAGACCCACTTCCTGGGGGCGTGCACTCCTCCAACACCGTTCACACTCGGAGGTTCACACTCGGAGGTGCGTGGTCCAGACTGAAGGACAGTTCTCTGCTACTGTGCCTGAATGGGCTGGAGGCCCAGCTGCGCCCAGGGAACAGAAAGAAGGGCCGAGGACGGCACCCCAGGCACGCTCTGCATTCCACTCCGCCGGGGCACCTCTGTCCGGGTGGGGGAGATCTATTCACGGCCGTGGGTGCCCGTGCCTAGAGGCTCCAGTCCACAGGATGGCTGTCCCTCCCTCTGGCCCCGAGAGTGGGGGAGTGCCTTGTAGGGGGGGCAGCGTGCCCAGGGGAGCAGGGTGGGGGCCGGCGGGTGTGGGAAAGGTAGGTGGGGTTCGCTGGGGGAGGGGGTCCTCCTGGCTTTGCCTCTCAGTAGCTGGTGACCTTGGAAAACCACATAAATGTCTCCAAACTGGTAAAGTTCCCGTACTGTTGGCTTTGTCATTTTAACCAGGCTTCTAAGGGGACAGCTGAGGGGCACCAAGTGCAGCCGCTGAAACTGCCC
>PJEM01017255.1:0-22778 GCA_004023845.1 Helogale parvula | reverse complement strand
CCCCCCCCCGCAGCTCCCTGACCTCAGCTCTTTTAAGGTCCTTGGAGGAGAGTTTGTTCCTGCCCCAGGGCTTTTGCACTTGCGTCCTGTTGCCCTGGAACACCGTGTGCTCCAGGTGTCCATGCGGCTGTCCTCGTCACTCAGGTTTGCACCCTTATGTGTTCCCTCCTTAGAGAGTCCTTTGTCACCCTCGAGACTGGCCCCTGCCTTGTCCCTCGCTTTCACCCTTACCCTGTTTCCTAACCCTCAGAGCGAGCGCTCACCTCTCTCTCTCAAAGTTTCTTTCTTTCTTTTTTTTAATGTTTATTTATTTGAGAGAGAGAGAAAGAGAGCCAGTGAGGGGGGACAGAGGCACAGAATCTGCAGCAGGCTCCAGGCTCCGAGCTGTCAGCACAGAGCCCGACTCGGGGCTTGAACTCATGAACCATGAGATCATCGTCTGAGCCGAAGTCAGACCCTGATCTGACTGAGCCACCCAGGTGCCCCTCTCAAAGTTTCTTGTTCTGATTTAGCTCCCTTTTTTTGTTACTAAAAATCTTTTTAAACGTTTGTTTTATTCTTGGGAGAGAGAGAAAGAGCACACCCAAGCAGGGGAGGGGCAGAGAAAGAAGGGAAGCAGGCTCCATGCTGAGAGCAGGAGGCCAGTGCGGGGCTTGAACTCATGTACTGCAAGATCAGGACCTGAGCGGAAGTTGGATGCTTAGACTGAGCCGTGCCGGAGTCCCATCTCCCTTTCTCTTATCTGCCTCTCTGCTGGAATCTCCCTGAGGGGAGGGCCTGTCTGTCTTTCCTTCCACCATGTCCTCAGCGGCAGAGCTGGGCCTGCAAGGTGTTGTCTGTAACTCACCAACCACAAGGCCCACCTTGGGATGAAGGTCTTGGTGTCCGTTCCCACCCATACTTCGGCGGAGGCAGCGTTCCGGGTCTGAAAACACTTCAGATTCCCCCAAATACTTTCACGTGTGCTGCCTCGAGTCACAACCCTAGGCTGTAAGATAGCCTGAGGAACTTGCCTCCCGTCACATGAGTCATCAGGTGCGGAACAAAGGCTAGAACTCCAGTCTTGGGAAACTCTTTCCAGAACTCCAGGCCAGAAACAGAAATGTCTTAAACGAGAAAATCCACATTTCAAACCCAGTTTTCCACCGGGGCATGTTACAGACGTGCATATCTTCAGAGTCCCTGCATGAGGGGTTGGTAGTACTCTAATCTCCGAGATTCTTGTCTGCTCCGGATTGTTCTAGAACCCTGTTGATGCGGGTGTTGCCTTCAGGTCTCATCCAGGGAAACTCTACAAGGCTTGTTCTCTTCGAGGGCTGGGAAATCCTAGTTTCTTTTCTGCCCCCCGGCCTTGGAATTGGAGCAGGGCCTCTAAATAGCACAAAGTACTTAGTACTCAGTATTCTGCACTCTCTGGTTCACGGATATTCAGCGGCAGGTGAGGCTTGGAGGTGAATGGACCCAACAAGACAGTGGCAAAGGCGGGTCTAGGACTCAGCTGCAGACCCAGCTGGTCAGACTCCAAGCAGAGTGCTCCAGACTCCAAGCAGAGTGCTCCAGACTCCATGCAGAGTGCTCCAGACTCCACTCTGTATGTGGATTCACTTCCCGCTGCCTGGGGATAGAGCTCCTAGAGCTCTGTTAAAATCTGAGCGCCCTCTTTAGGTGACTTTACTCAGCCCATTAAGGGCTTAGGAAGTCTTGCCCCGCCTTTCTGTGGACCCTGCAGCTGGAGAGGGAGGGGGTGAGGCCCCCAGCTGTGCGCATATGATGGCGTGCAGGAATCTCCCCACAGGAGGCAGACAACTATACTGACCAGGAACTCCGTAAACATAGGCCTGTGTGGGCGTGCAGGACCACATCGACTCCGTCTGGAAGGAAGTGCTTCAGAATGCCAGTGGTGGCCGGGGCCCCCCCGGGGGGGCCCAGTTGGTTAAGCATCTGACTCTTGGTTTCAGTTCAGGTCATGATCTCATGGTTTCATGGGTTCGAGCCCCCGCGTCGGGCTCCTCCGAACTGAAGGTTGCAGAGCCTGCTTGGGATTCTCTGTCTGCTTCTCTCTCTGCCCCTCCCCCACTCACACTGCCTCTGTCTCTTTCAAAATAAATAAACAAACTTAAAAAAAAAAAAGAATGCCAATAGTGGCATCTCTGGGGATGGCCTTCTGAATGATTTTCAGTCTCTTCTTTATGCTTTTTGGAATTGTCTGGAATTTTTTTTTAATAATGAGCAAGCATTTCCTTTATAATCAGAAAAAAAAAAGTCATTTTCATCTTGAAAAGGAATTGGAGAAAACCCCTGAATAGATATCAAGGAAGGGGAAGGGTTCTTATTAAGCGCATGATCAGTTTTTTCAGTTGGATCGCTCAGGGGCTTTACAATCTGAATCAGCCGCCGGAGGACCCTCTACTTGGCGGACGTTCAAAATATTAACGTAACGAGGGCGACGTGGACATCTTCTGTGAATGAGGCCAGTCATTGTAATCCTCTCGGCCCTGTCTCTCCGGGCAGCCCTCCTCTCTCTCTCAGGACCCCGGTGATTAACGTCCCAGGCCCTTCCCGGAGACTGTGCCGAGCGGCACTGGCGGAGAACCGAGAAGTGAGACGTCATGAGTCAGAACTCATTCAGAGCCTTGGACTTTCCCGGCCGCTAACTTACGCCGATGGGCCGATGAGTCAGGGTCATCGCGCCCCGGTGTGTGTTGTGTATACGTGCTTCCCTGCCCAGCTCTTCGGGGCCCCCGCTCCCAGCCTTCACGCGCACACACACCCCAGCCCTGGCCGGAGTCCTCAGCCGTGTATCCCGGGAAGGGTGCGGGCACGCTCCGCTTATTCATTCATGTCCCGGAGGTGCCCCGGGCCCCCTGGAGTGCTGAGCTCAGGCTCTCTGAAGCCAGAGATGAACCGAAGAAAGAAAAACAAATATTAGTACTTCCTTTCCCATAAATGTTGCATCAGTCTAGCTATAGCTTAGAGCATATATTTTTTTAAGTTTATTTATTTATTTAGAGGGGGGGCAGAGCAGGAAAGAGAGAGAGAATCCCAGGCAGGCTACACGCTCTGTGTGGAGACTGAGGCAGGGCTCTATCCCACCACCCTGGGATCATGACCCGAGCCGAAATCAAGAGTTGGACACTCAACCGACTGAGCCACCCAGGTGCCTCTGATGGCATGCATTTTGTGAATAATCAGAATCAACCCACATGTCTGGTATTAGTGGTCTGTTACAACACATCATGGTATATCCAGAGAACAGAATACTATGCAGCAACTAAAAAGAAGTAGATCTATGTAAAGTGACATAGAAAGTGGTCATTTTGGGGATGCCTAGCTGGCTCAGTAGAGCACGTGACTCTTGATCTCAGGGTTGTGAGTTTGAGCCCCATGTTAGGTGGAGAGATTAGAGATTACTGAAAAATAAAATCAGACATTCTTTTTAATGTTTTTATTTATTTTTGAGAGAGTCCAAGCGGAGGAGGGGCAGAGAGAGGAAGACAGAGGATCCAAAGTGGGCTCCGCAGTGACAGCGGCAATCCCCGAGTGGGGCTCAAACTTGTGAACTGCGAGATCATGACCTGAGCCAAAGTCAGATGCTCAACCGACTGAGCCCCCTCACAAGTATTTTTAAAGAAAGACATAGTCAGTTCACAAAAATGTAATGTCATATACAGTAAGACAATATTCAATATTATAAACCTGAAAATTGTTTATGGTTTTGCATAGATATCAAAATAGTAATATAATCCCTTAAAATTAAAAAATAAAATTAAACCTTATTAAAAAATAATTTGAAAAAAAGAAAAAGAAAACGGTCTGCTTTAAGGCTGATTGTGTGAAGGTGTATTATGACTTATTTTAAAACTTAGAAGTGGAGGGGCGCCTGGGTGGCTCAGTCAGCTGAGTGCCCGACTTCAGCTCAGGTCATGATCTCACAGTCCATGGGTTTGAGCCCCACGTCGGGCTCTGTGCTGACAGCTCAGAGCCTGGAGCTTGCTTCAGATTCTGTGTCTCCTTCTCTCTCTGCCCCTCCCCTGGTTGCTCTCTGCCTCTCTCTCTCAAAATAAAATAGACATAAAAAAAAACTTTTTAAAAAAATTATAAGTGGATATCTTCCCATTGTAAAAAGATAAAAACTCCAGACAAATTGAGACAAAGACCTGAAATGCTTCCATCAATACCCGCATCGGTCAGGACAGGCCAGGTTATGCGGCTGTAACAAACACCTCTGAACATCTCAGTGGCTTAAAGTAACGAAGATTTCTTTCTTGCCCACGCTCCATTCCCAGCAAGGCTCTCAAAGTCTCAGCTCTTTGTAATCATCAGATCACCACTGTCATTGTATGATGTCACTGTCCCCACATGAGTCTTAAGGGTTCAGCCCTGCAGGGAAAGAAAGTATAAGAACCACACACTGGTCCTCAAAGGCTTCCCCCAGAAGGGGCACATGTTACCCTTCTTCACATTTCATTGGCCAAAGCACGTCACATGGCTACACCTAACTTCCGGAGGAAGTTCTCGTGCTCCTCAGGTGTATGCCAGGAAGAGAAGAGAGCTGGAGGTCTCCGGGAGTCCTGGTGATACCTACCGCCCATGCCATACTCTGCCCTTCCAGACCTTGTTCACATTGAGACCCAGAGTCATTTTGCAGTAATTTCAAAATATAACTCTGATTCTGTAGTGAGACCTAGGTTTGAGTCCTAACTAGGTTGTGTGCCTGCTGCGTTCCCTGAGACAAGATGCCTGCTCCACCCAAAATTCTGGTTTCTCATTGGCACCTGCTTCCTGGAGGAATGAGGCAACGCTGTGCCATGGGGTGAATCAAACCCTTAGTAAGTGGTGGCTTCCGGAAGTAGTCTTGTGTCATTGGGGAAGGAGTGCTGTGGGGTAGCTGTTTAGAAGACGAGAGATAGGGTGCACAAACCAATATCTAGGGTGGTATCAGGAGGTTCTCTTGTATCCCACAGCCCCAGCTCTGCTGCGGACTGAGGAAGGGACACATCTTTAGAGCCAGGCACGAGTGCCCGGGGAGATAGAGCAGGGGCTCAGTGCAGTGCAGCCGCCCTGCGTCAACTGATCTGGGCTCTGCTCCCTTCTACTCTGGCTTCCTGAGCTGAGTGTCCTGCTAAAGAGAACAGTTTTCTGGGGAGAAGAGCAGTCTTCATATCTAAGTATGTTGTTTTAAGATACAACAATCATGACAATATTTCTAAAGGACAATCTGGCAGCATGCACCAGAAGCCTTAAAAATAGGGGCTCCTGGGAGGCTCAGTCGGTTAAGCATCTGACTTCGGCTCAGATCACATCTAACTTCGGCTCAGATCATGATCTTATGGTCTGTGAGTTGGAGCCCCGTGTCAGGCTCTGTGCTGACAGCTCAGAGCCTGGAGCCTGCTTCGGATTCTGTGTCTCCCTCTCTCTCTGCTCCTCCTCTGCTCATGCTCTGTCTCTCTCGCAAAAATAAACAAACAGTTTTTTAATAAAAAAATTAAAATATATAAATTTTTCAGGGGCACCTGGCCAGATCAGCAGGAGGAGCATGGGGCTCTTGATCTTGGGGTCTTGAGTTTGAGCCCCACACTAGGGGTAGAATTTTTTTTTTTTAGTTTATTTATGGGGAGGAGCGACAGAGAGAGAGAGAGAGAGAGAGAGAGAGAATCTCAAGGAGGCTCTGCACTGTCAGCACAGAGCCCAACTCGGGGCTCGAATCCACGAACCTTGAGGTCATGACCTGAGCCCGAATCAAGAGTCCGATGCTCTGCTGACTGAGCCATCCAGGCTCCCCAGGGGTAGATATTACTTAAAGAAAAAAAAAAAAAGAGAGACCCTTTGATTCCACTGTCCATTGAGAGGAACTTATCCTGAGAAAATAAAACAAGCAAATAAAGACATAATTTTATTGCTCATATTGAAAAAGTAAAAACAGCCTAAATGTCTAGCTAGAGGAGATTAAACAAATTATAGAATGCTTTCTTTGTCTAACTGTATCTAGACACAAGGGTGTAAATTGTCCAATGAACTGTTATATATAGAAAAGAGCGATGTGTATATAAAAATCTGTATATCCCATGATCTAATTGTTGAAAAAGCATTTAAGTATATGCTCTATATTTTGAAAATATGAAAAATAACTTCCAGAACATGACTAGTAGTTATTAACTCAAGGGGATGGAGATAGGAATTTTTGTGTGTGCTAATTTTTCTCCAAAGAATATGATTAAGCAATAAAAGCCAAATGTTACGTAGAGGTGTCCTTAGCTACTTTTTACTTTCTATCAATGCTCAAGGTAATCTGCTCACCTCTAGAGGGACCCGGGGCCAGTGGCCAGGGGTCCAGAAACCTGGGTTTGTGCTGTGTGAGACCTTCAGCAAGCCCCCGGCGTCAGAGGGTATTTGTACCCACTTTTTACTGATGGACACAGAGGCCCAGAAATGACCCGCTCTGTGCCCAAGAGCCCACAGCTCAGTCTCAGAACTGGATGGGGATTTTGAACACAGATTTCCTTCCTCCCTCCCTCCCTCCCTTCCTTCCTTCCTTCTTTCCTTCCTTCCTTCCTTCCTTCCATCCTTTCTTCCTTCTTTCCTCCCTTCCGGCCCCCCCTTTCTTTCTTTTTAAGTAGGCTTCATGCCCTCTTGGAGCCAAATACAGGGCTTGAACCCACAAACCGTGAGATCATGACCTGAACCTAAACTGAGTCGGATACTTAACCGACTGAGCCACCCAGGCGCCCACAAAGTATTTTTAAGTAATCCCTACACTCATGCGGGGGGGCTTGAACTCCTGACCCCGAGATCAAGAGTCACATGTTCCATGGGCTGAGTCAGCCAGGCGCCCCTGAACACAGGTTTTCTGATTCCTGGTCCAGGACCTCCTATACTACGTGACAGCCACCACTGCCTGAGCCTCGGCTCTAAATGACCGGGTCAGAGTATAGTCCTTCCCACAGAAAATATTCAAAGTCCGCAGGAAATTGCGCCCCTGCCCCCACGATGCCTGGTGCATCACAGGCCCAAGCAGCTGGCGTGTGTGCCCTGTTTGTCGGATGCCAGCCTTCTGCAGGCTGGCGGGACTCCAGGCCGGGGTTTGGAGAACTGTGGTCCGCCCATGGCCATCTTGAGGAGGAGGATGGGCTTTCTGGCCAGGCTTCTGGCCGGCTGCCCTGCAGAACCGGGCAAGGACTGCCCAGGAAGGCTGGCGGAGAGCCGGGAACGCGTTGTCTTCCCTTTAAACAGACACTGGCTGTCTGTTGAAATTCTGGAAACATCTGACCTTTTACAGACCATCTCAAGAGTTGTTAGGGAGGGCCAGAGGGAGGTCCCTCCCGGTCTGTAAATGCTTTAACCCTTTGCGCACATCCCTGAACAGCAACAACAGAGAAAGAAATCCGTTATCAAGGAACTAGAAGGATCTGTTGCGCCTGTTTTCCTGTTGGGGGGTCAGCAGTGGGTAGATCACCCCTGGAGACATAGATATGTAGCCCATTTTCTCAGTTCCTGGTCTCAGGGACAAGAGGCCCAGAGGCAGGAGAGATGCTGAAAGGGATAATAGGGCAGCCGCGCCGGCCCAGGGCAGACGTCCTACTGGAGGGGTCCCCGCTTGCACAAAGGAATTGTTCTCTTTCTTTTTTTAACTTACAATACTTAACGTTTATTCATTTTTCAGAGAGAGACAATGCAAGTGCGGGAGGGGCAGAGAGAGAGGGAGACACAGAATCTGAAGCAGGCTCCAGGCTCCGAGCTGTCAGCACAGAGCCCGACGCGGGGTTCAAACCCACGAACTGTGAGATCATGACCTGAGCCAAAGTTGGCCACTTAACCGACTGAGCCACTCAGGGGCCCCAGTTCTGCCCCTCCTTTGACTGACAGGTTAATGTCATCCTTCACTCATCCTATGGAGGTTTATAGGGCCCCCGCCAGGAGCCAGGCACTGTGTGAGGCGCTGGAGACACCAGCAAACCTGGTCAGTATGCCCCATGCTCATTTCACGGGGGAGTAGACTGACCAAACAATGCCAAGCACAAATACCAAACGCAGTAGATAAGAGCTGGGAGAAACAGACCAGCAGGGCCGGGCGATTTAATCCCACCTGATTTAATTTAGGGAGGTCTGGGGAGCTTTTCCAGAGGAGAGGATGTGAGCAGGGGTCGAAAGCTTTGCCTCGGGGCGCCCGGGTGGCTCAGTGGGTTGGGCCTCTGACTTCGGCTCAGGTCATGATCTCAGGGTTCGTGGGTTCGAGCCCCGCGTCAGGCTCTGTGCTGACAGCTCAGAGCCTGGAGCCTGTCTTCCAATTCTGTGTCTCCCTCTCTCTCTGCCCCTCGCCGCTCATGCTCTGTCTCTGTCTCAAAAATAAATAAAACTTAAAAAAAAAAAATTTAAAAAAAAGAAAGAAAGCTTTGCCTCTTGAAGTTGAGCACAAGGAAGGGGCTTCCCACCCGAGCCCTGCAGGATCTAAATCCGCACCCTGGGGCGCCTGGGCAGCTCAGTCGGTTAAGCAGTTAAGCGGCCAACTTCAGCTCAGGTCATGACCTCACAGTTTGTGGGTTGGAGCCCCGCATCAGGCTCTGTGCTGACCGTTTGCTTAGAGCCCGGAGCCTGCTTCTGATTCTGTGTATCCTTCTCTCTGACCATCCCCCCCGCTCACACTCTGTGTGTGTCTCTCTTTCTCAAAAATAAATAAACGCTAAAAATAAATAAATCAATCCGCACCCTAGCACGAATTCCCCCAGGGGATCTGTGCACACACTGACACAGTGCTCAGGGTTGAGGTACCAGTCTAGGGCTATCTGGAGGCTGGAAGAGAACATTCCAGGTAAGAGCCCTGGGGTGGGGAGGGGCTTGCAGTGCGATGTGGAAGTCAAGGAATATTTGTGTGTGTGTGTAATTTGTTTTTTTTAAGTGGGAGAGATTTGAGCATGTTGAAAAGCTTTTAGGAATAAACCAGCAGAGAGGGAGGGTGAGGGACACAAAGAACAGGGGAGGGGACGCCGGGAGGAGGGGCATTTCCTATAGAGCAGCTTGTCAATCTCAGCTGTCAGCTGGGGTCACCCTGGAGCTTGAGACAAGACTGATGTGGGGCCTGTCCCCAAAGAGTCATATTTAAATGGTCTGCAGGTGGGGTGCCTGGCTGGCTCAGTCAGTAAAGCATGTGACTCTTGATCTTGAGGTCTTGAGTTTAAGCCCTACGTTGGCTGTAAAGCTTACTTATAAATAGATAGATAGATAGATAGATAGATGATAGAGAGAAAGATAGATGACAGAAAGAAAGGTAGATAGGCAGACTGCAGGTGTAGCCAGCTTTCCAGGGAAGGCACAGAGCAGCCAGGGTGGAGACCTTCCGCAGTGGTGGGGAAAGGTGACTGGTTGGAAGAAGAGACCCACGCCCAGGAGGGCCTTTCAGCTAGTTCTCCCGTTCAGGAAGGGCCTCAGCTTTAGACTTCGGATATTATGGTCAAGTGTATGTGTACCTATAACCATTAGATTTGTGTGGTCGTGTTGAAAAGCACTAATTTGTTGGGCCCGAACATTTAAAATGGCTGCAGTTTTCGTAAGCTGGTTTTGGCGTGCTCCCTGTCCCACAACCATCACCCTCTTCGTGAAAGTGGTCTGGGTCTCGCTCTCAGTGCACATAGGAAGGAGACAAGGGAGACCCCTCTGTGGACTTCTGTTTTGCACGTTGGAAGCAGGGAGAGGAGGGAGAGGTGGCGTTGCAGATCGTGGCCCAGAGAAGGGAGCGGAAAACCCAGTAGGACAGCAGGCAGTGTGGACGGTCTGTCAGAGCTGGTGGCCTAGACTTGCACCTGGACTTGCAGTGGAGACTTCGCCCGTGAATGAAGCTCCCGGCTACGCTAGGAAGAGATAGCAGGAAGGCAGAGCCAACAGCTGCTGCCGAGCTTTGGCCCAGCAGTGAAAACAGGGCACCAAGGCAGCTTGGGGAAGGTTGTTGCAATGGTGAATCTAAGTTGGGTAGGGAGGGAATGAAACAAGGGAAAGGCTAATGGGTCGGGAGGAGGCAGAGATGCTGGTGAAGTCCCAAAAAAGTGAGAGGGATCATGTTAAACCAGAAAGTTGGAAGGAACAGAGATTGTGGCCAGGGAGAGAGATGCCTGACTTTGGGACCTTGGTGACGGAGCCGTTATTGATGGTACAAGGGGGGTGGTGTTGGGGTGAGGCGGGGGAGGTCCCTGGAGGCCTGAGAAACCGGATGTAGGACTTGCCTTCCATGTGGTCCGACCTTAAGGAGGCTGGACCGTAAGGCTATTTTACCAGAGGTTGGAAGAGTGTGGTTCAGGAGGAGCACGGGGATGTGATCCTCACATGTGTGGTTGGAGCCCCAGGGCCTGGGAGACCCGGGGAAGGCAGGGGAGGCGTGCAGGATGGAGCAGAGCCAAGAAGTAGGCCATTCTGGAGATGCCAGTGAGCTGGAGAACAAAATCCATGAGGTTCAAGGTTTTTTGTTGAGAGCAGTTGTTCTTAAACTGTGCTTCCTCCACCTTGGCCTCACCTCATTACCTGGGAACTCATTAGATACGCAGATTTTCAGGTCCCACCCCGGATCTACTGAATCAGCTGGGTGGGGCCGGCAATCTGCTGCAACAGGCTTTCTGCTGATTCTGATGGCGGCTCAAGTTGGAGGCCCCCGGGACTCTAGCATTGGGAAAAGTGGTTCCCTTGGCAGAAAAAATAAAACTGAGTTCCAAACTTAGCCTCACATGAAAACGTGGACTTCCTATGGATTCAAAACCTAAATGTGTCCCAGGAAACTATGACATAAACAATGTAAAATGTTGAAGAATGTGTTTGTGACCTTCGGGCAGGAATGAACTTCTTGAAATTTCAAAAGCACAAACTATAAAAGTGAAAAGATCGATCAGTTGGATGAATCCAAATTAAAGATTTCTGCCCAGGGGCACCTGATGGCTCAGTTGGTTAAGCGTCCGACTTCCGGCTCGGGTCATGATCTCATGGTTCCTGGGTTTGAGCCCCGCTCCGGGCTCTGTGGTAACAGCTAGCTCAGGGCCTGGGGCCTGTCTTCAGATTCTGTGTCTCCCTCTCTCTCTGACCCTCCCCTGCTCAAGCTGTCTCTCTCTGTCTCTCAAAAAATAAATAAAAAAAAAAAAGATTTCTGCCCAAAGATGGATACACTGTCAAGGTTAACAGAGGACAAGTTGAGGAGAATATATTTGTAACATCTAAAGCCGACCAGAGGGGGCGCCTGGCTGGCTCAGTCAGTAGAGATGCAACTCTTGATCTTGGGGCTGTGGGTTCAAACCCCATGTTGGGTTTAGAGATTACTTAAAAATAAAATCTTTAAGGCTCACAAGGAACTAATGTCTAGATTCAGAATATGCCACAAACTTCTGCAAGTCAATAAAAAAAAGATGGGCCTCAAATGGGAGAAAATGGGCAAAGATGTAAGTTGGTGATTTACACCAGGAGAAATGTAAACGGTAATAAACACAGGAGGTGTTAAGAGGTATTAGAAATCTAAGAAATACAGGGGTGCCTGGGTGGCTCAGGCGGTTAAGCATCGGACTCTTGATTTTGGCTCAAGTCATGATCTCAGGATTCGTGGGATTGAGCCCCAAATTGCACTCTGTGCTGACCGTGCGGACCTGCTTGGGATTCTCTCTCTTTCTGACGTCCCCCACTCTCACGCTACCCCTCTCCCTGGGGGCTCAGTCTGTTAAGCGGCTGACTTCCGCTCAGGCTGCGATGGAATAAGGTTTGTGAGTTCAAGTCCTGAGTCAGGCTTTCTGCTGTCAGTGCAGAGCCTGCCTTGGATCCTGTGCCCTCCCCTCCCCTGCTGTGCTCTCTCCCTCTGTCTCTCAAAAAATAAATAAACTTTTAAAATAAACAAACAAGCAAACAAACAAAAAAATAAATAAACATAAAAAAAGAAATCCAAGAAATACAGATTAAAACAGTTGTTCACAATTTTAGTCAAAGCCGCCCATACCTCCTAAACTGGAAACAACCCAAATATTCATCAATACATGAAACAAATTAGTATTCATACAATAAATACTACTTAATGATATAAAAGAATGAATTATTTTTAAAAAATTCTTTACATTTTATTTATTTTTGAGAGACACAGTGTGAACAGGGGAGAGGCAGAGAGAGACACACACACAATCCGAAGCAGGCTCCAGACTCTGAGCTAGCTGTCAGCACAGAGCCTGACGCGGGGCTCGAACCCAGGAACCGTGAGATCATGACCTGAGCCAAAGTCAGACACTCAACCGACTGAGCCACCCAGGCGCCCCTAAATGAATGAATTATTGACACAACCCTGGACCTCTTGAAAATATTATGCTGAGTGGAAGCACCCCTCCCCCGACATGAGTTCACACCGTAAAGTCTCATTTGTCTGAAGTTCTAGAAGAGGCAGAAGTAATTTATAGTGCTAGACATCAGATCGGTGACTGTTGGGAGCAGGAAGGGGAGACTGACGGCAGAGGGCACAGGGAACATTTTGGGATGACCAAAATGTCTCATATTTTGATTTGGATTATGTTTACAAGGATTTATATTTGCCAAAACTCACAAAGGTGAGCTTGTCAAATGTATTAATAATATTATAGTATGTAAATTATACCTTGGCAAAGTTAATTAAAAAACATTACATAACTTGGGCGAAATGGGGAAATCGTCACTTTTGACTTCCACTCAGATCATGATCTTATAGTTCTTGAGATCGAGCCCCCAAATCAGGTTCTGTGCTGAGAGCGGAGCCTGCCTGAGATTCTCTCTCTCTCTGCTCCTCCTCCACTCACTCTCTCCACATCTCTCTCCCCCAAATAAATAAATAAACTTAAAAAATCATAACTTTGTATCATTGAGATTGTCAAAATGAGACCCTGGATAATGGCAGGAATTGGGAGGGGACAGGGGTCCACAGCTGGTGGTCTTGTGGAGGGGGTGGCTTCGTGGAGGGGGGTGGCTTCGTGGAGGGGGATGGCCTTCGACCCCAGAGCAAGTCATACCCTATGAATGATCTCACAGAAATTCTTGCAAGGGAGAGAAGCAAGAAGACATTCACTGTAGAGTTATTTTCAGGGTTGGAGACAATCTGGGTGTCCATTCCTAGGGAAGTATGTAGATAAAATGTGGATGCGAACTTTGGGGAACCCTCAGCAGCTAGGAGCAGTCCATTAGATGTACCCCCAGCAGCATGGATGGGTCTAAGAAATAAAAATCCTAAGAAACTGAGTGAGGTATATAACAAAGTGTCATTTATGTAAATTAAAAATACAAAACAGAGACGTCGCTTAAGCATCTGACTTTAGCTCAGGTCATGATCTCACGGTTCATGGATTCAAGCCCCGTGTCGGGCTCCGTGCTGACAGCTGGGAGCCTGGAGCCTGCTTTGGATTCTGTGTCTCCCTCTCTCTCTCTCTGCCCTCCCCCACTCGTGCTCCGTCTCTCTCTGTCTCTTAAAGCTGAATGAATGTTAAAAAAAAAAAAAAGCAATCCAAGTAGAAATGAGCCAAAGACATGAATAGACATTTCACCAAAGAAGAGATACAGATAGCAAATAAGTAATGAAAAGACATTCAACATCATTAACCATCGGGGAAATGCAAATTAAAACCACAATGAGCTATCATTATACACCCATTAAAACGGCTGAAAAATATAACAGTGATAACCCCAGATGCTGGCAAGGATGTAGAAAAACTGGATCTTTTACATATTCCTGATGCGAATGTAAAATGGTAGAGCCACTCTGGAAAATAACGTGGTGTAGGTTTTTATAAAACTAAACATGCACTGCCCACAAGACAGTGGCAGCCTTGGGCAGGTATCCCAAAGAAATCTAACTTACATTCATACAAAACCCATACCTGAATGTTCATATCAGCTTAATTTGTAACAGCTCCAAACTGGAAGCAACCCAGATCTCCTTGAGGGGGTGAATAGGTGCGCCCTGGTATACCCATTCCCCGGAGTATGACTCGGCAAGAAAAAGGAAAGAACTACCAATACGTGAAACAACCTGAATGTATCCTAAGGGCATTAAGGTTGGTAAGAAAGGCCAATCTTGAAAGGTTTCATTCATATAACATTCTTGAAATGACAAAACTATACAGATGGTGAAGACATTAGTGGTTGCCAGAGTTCAGGGACCAAAGTGCGGGGCATGTGACCACGACAGGGTGCCACAACGGAGATCCTCTGTGGCGTTGGAACAGTTCTGTGTCTTGATTGTGGTGGTGATTACACACGTGCATCCATGGGGTCGAAGAGTGTGAAACTATGCACATACACGCAGACACACACACAAATAGGGTATTATAAAAATTGCTGGAAACAATGATAAGGTCTGTCATCTATTTAGCAGTATTATATGGATGTCAGTTTCTTTGGTTTTGCTCTCAAACCATGCTGTGCCAGGTCACCATCGGGGGAAGCTGGGGCAAGTGTGCACAGGGCACCGAGTGCTATTTTTGTCACTCTCTGTGAGTCTACAATTATTTCAAAATACAAAAGTTTTTTTTAAAGTATACGCAGGGGCACCTGGGGGGCTCAGTCAGTTAGGCATCCGACTTCGGCTCAGGTCGTGATCTCCGGTTTGTGAGTTCAAGCCCTGCATCGGGCTCAGTGCTGACAGCTCGGAGCCTGGAGCCTGCTTCAGATGCTATGTCTCCCTCCCTCTCTGTCTCTCTCACCCTCTCTCTCTCTCAAACATAAATAAACATTAAGAAATTTAAAAAGAAATATAAATAAAATAAAAAGTATATGCAGACCATTCTACAATACGTTTTGCAAGCATGCATAGGAACAAAGGCATGTATATTAAGCACCTTAGTAGCCTACCGGATGGGGGACGGGAGGAAGAGGGAGGAGATGTACAGCGGATAAAAGGAAATGAACAGCTACATTAATCAAGGGACCACCGTGCGCTGACCAATGGGGACCGTGTTCTGGGAACTGAGATGATTAACGCCAGGCTTTCTGCACCTGAGGTCCCACAGCCAGGAAACGGAGTGGGGGTGGAGGAAAGAGGATCAATACCATTAAAGATAAGGTCTTTTTTCAATGCATTAAAGATTTTCCCCTTTATTCATTAGAAGGCTGGAAGAAGGTTGGAGTTGAGGAGGCGGGAAAGGAGGGTGGAGAGAAAGGCGGAAAAGGGAGGAGGGAGAGGAAGTTCGAAGGAATGATAGGGAGAGAAAAGGAAGGGAGGGGAGGTGGTGCACAGTATTCTTTTCCTGAGGACTCGGAGCTGGTCTGGGGACCAAATGGGTCACTGAAGCCTAAGCCCTCTGGAGTTCTGAGGCCGCATGGGGGAGGCGTAGACTCCAGGAACGCCTCGGCACAGCCCTGGCTCAGCGGGACACAGAGTGCTCTCAGTGCCGGGAACTCGGAAGTGCTGAATTTTACCTCTCCTCCTGCCCCGCCCCCACCTCTGGGAAGCCAGTGCTCATAAAACTAATGCACAAGGTTTAAAGTCTTGCCCGAATGAAGTGCGTGACCTTCGCTATAAATGCAGCGTGTTTTACTACTAAGTGGAGACTCTGAGAGGAAGAAGACAAGACAGAAGGAAATCGTTGGGGAAGTATGTAAAGGCTTATTGATAAGGATGCTCTCTGCTCATAAGGACATTACTTACCATAACGAACAAACTAGGAATGAGCTAGACGCCCAGTAGTAGACCTGGTGAGAAACATATGTTACAGGATACGATACGTTAAAGCTATGCAAGGATTTTTTGGTAACGTTATGGAAAAGTGTCTGTTATGGACTTCCGTCCTAGAGGAAATCACAGGAGAGTATGCACTGAAAAATCCTTCTTCTAAAAGTTTTAAATGTAAACTATGCATAGAAAAGAGATAGGAGAGTCACCAAAACGTGAACACCGTAGACTTAAGATTTGTCTTTATTACATATACATATACATTTTATTTGCACCTTAGTGCATATACATCTCAGGTGCCTGGGTCGCTCAGTGGGTTGAGCGACCAACTCTTTTTTTTTTTTAATTTTTAATGTTTTATTTATTTTTGATACAGAGACAGCATGAGAGGGGGAGGGGCAGAGAGAGAAGGAGACACAGAACCAGAAGCAGGCTCCAGGCTCTGAGCTAACTGTCAGCACAGAGCCTGATGCAGGGCTCAAACCCACGAAGGTGAGATCTGACCTGAGCCAAAGTTGGAGGCTTAACCGACTGAGCCACCCAGGCGCCCCTGCGACCAACTCTTGATTTCAGCTCAGGTCACGATCCCAGGGTCATGGGATGGAGCCCTGGGTCTGGCTCCACACATCCCAGCGGGGAAGCCTGCCTTGGATTCTCTGTCTCCCTCTTCCCCTCTCCCCCACTTACACTCTCACTCTAAAAAATAAAAAAAATTTTAAAAATTAAATCTCAAAAAAAAAAAAAAAGCTTTAGAAAGTATTAACACCCGTGGTCTCTAGGCAGGTGAAATTCTAGGTATTTTTCACTGTGTTTCCTGGTTTTCAAAATCCTTGTAGTAAATATGTGTTCACTTTTGTAGACAGACAACAAAATAACCACACTTTATGTGTTCATGGGGGAGCACTGCCTGGGGGAGCCCCTCGCAGGCACTTGAGCCTGGCCCGCCCCGCCTGGCTGGGGAAAGGCTGGCACTCGCACTCCAGTTTCTCCATCGCCCTTGACGAGCCAGCCGCGGCCGGCTCAGCCACTTACACTCCCGGAACTGGTTGTTTCAGGAACGGCCCTGAGAACTGCTGCTGCCTCCCTGGAAGATACGACAGGGACGCAAGGGCTGGAGGGGCCGAGCCAAGGTCACTTGATAAATGCTGGCTATTTACAACCGTATCTCTCAGCCCTCCTGCAGCTCTCCTTTCGTTTCCCTTTCACAGTGCGGCCCACTGCAGGTCAAGGGACGCCGTGAGCAGTGTTTACCGCGGGCAGAGACGTGGGTGGTTTCGGGAGGGCGGCTCTGCGCTGGGCTCTCACTGGAAACAATAGTGCCATTATTGAGCGCTGCCCGTATGCCAGGTGTGTGCCTACATAATTGCACTTCTCACCACAACCCTGTGAGGTCTCTACTGTTGCGATGCCCACTTTGCAGATAAAGAACTCGAGGCTCAGAGAGGTTAAGGAGCCTGTCCTGGGGCGCCTGGGTGGCTCAGTCGGTTAAGCGTCCGGCTTCGGCTCAGGTCATGATCTCACGGTTCGTGGGTTCGAGCCCCGCGTCGGGCTCTGTGCTGACAGCTAGCTCAGAGCCTGGGGAGCCTGATTTGGATTCTGTGTCTCCCTCTCTCTCTGGCCCTTCCCTGCTCGCGCTGTCTCTCCTTCTCTCAAAAATAAATAAAAACATTAAAAAAAAAAAAAGGAGCCTGTCCTAGGCAATATAGCCAGTTAGGCGGTAGTAGTAGATCTAGTATCCCAACCCCCGCCCTCCAGTTTCAGCTAGTGAGCCGGCCTCCGGGCCCAGGATCGGCGAGGCCAGGCTTCCCAAGGTCAGGGAGGGGCGTGCGTTGGTGGTATAGTGGTGAGCATAGCTGCCTTCCAAGGTCAGGGAGGGCGCCTCCCCGAAGCCCCCGAAGCCCCCACGGCCTCCTTGGGCTGATGAGCTGTCGTGGAGGCATCCCGACCCGGGGACAGCGGCCATTCTAGAGTGACCGTCCCCGCCCGGGGCGCGTGGCAGTGGCGGGGCCCCGCCGGGCAGCGGCCGATCCCCCGAGGGCGCCTCCGGACAGTTCCCATAAACAGGGGCGGGGCGGGGCGGGGCTTGGCCGCGGCCCCGCATTTCCGGGGCCGCCGCGAGGGGCGGAGGTGTTCTGGGGGACACTCGGCGTTCGCGGGGAGCGCGTTGGCCCGACCGGACAGGCGGGGCGAGCCTGAGGGCGGCCCGGGAAGAGGAGCCGCGGCGCAGAGGTGCCCCCGCCGCGGGCGGTGGTCGCGCGGGGCCGTGACCCTCGCAGGTAGGCGCCGGGGGCGGGGCGGCCGGGAGCCGGGGCCCCGGGAGGGGGCGGACCGGGGCGAGGTCGGGAGGCCGCCGCCGCCCCCGCTTCCCGCCGGGCCCCTCTCCCGAGGGGGCGCCACCTGCACGCTCTGATGGGCACGGGCGCCGGCCACTGGGGGAGCTCGTTGCCATGGCAGCGCCGGAGGCTGGGCCCTCGTTCCCATGGCCACCGGGGCCTTTGCGCCGAGGCCTTTTAAGCGGTGTGTTACTCCTCCTCCCTCGCTCCCAGCTCCCAAATCTGGACCTGGTAGTGAGGCGGGAGCCCTGGCCCGGGAGGGAAATCGTTTGGGATTTGGAAAAAGCCCGGGTCCCTCCTCAGAATGGTCGTCGTGTGGCCTTTGAGTTAGGCTTTTTGTCATGGCTGTTTCTGAGTGACACGTGGCTGTGGGGGTTCGGAAGGAAAGACGTTGGGATCCTGGAAATGAGGCGGCTCTGGTGGCCACTCTGCAGTCTTCCTGGTCTGGCGAAAAGACCCGGGAGCTCTGGATCACCTGGGGAAGGTCACGAGCCCGCTGCTCACATTTCCTAACATGAATGTGAGAGTAGGTAATTTGATTTTTGAATCACAGGATTCATGTAAGAGTCACATGCCTGCAAGAGCGGTGAAGCTCGTAATTTAAAAACGTTATTTTTCCTATTGGTGCTTTATTTTTTAATTTTTCACTTTTTTAAAAGTTTTATTTATTTAAGTAATCTCTGTACCCAGCCTGGGGCTCAAACTCATGACCTTGAGATCAAGAGTCACGAGCTCCTCCAGCTGAGCCAGGCAGGTTCCCCCCTCCCCTCTCATTGATGTTTTAGAACCAGAAGAGGTTTAGGAATCTACCTAGTTTCATCTTCTCATTTTCATAAGAGGAAGCGGACCCAGAGAAGTTCTTCCCAGGATGACAGCGAGTTGGGAAGGTCACCATTTGAACCCAATACCCTGACTTGCAGGCCATGGCTTGTGGCCTTTGGTGGTTAGTCTCCTGAATCTCAGGGAAATCTGAGATATGTGTCCTTGCAACCCAGGACTCCAGGTTTTGGTGGCAGGTGCTCTAAAGACGGATCACGGAGCCTGGAGCTCAGGGGGAGCAGGAAGAGCTGCTCTCTACCCTGTGCTCGTAGGTCCTGTGCCTTGGGCTCTCATTTTAATGTAATATCTAACATGATTGCCCTGAATAAGTCTCCAGGAGGCAAGCATTCAGCAGCCTCTCCAAAATACCATGTCTTTTGAAGCCAACAAATCTGTTCAGACAGATGAGGAAGAAACCCTTTGGCTGCCCTAAAGCAGGGAAGTAAAACTTCCCACATCAGTGAGGTGCTTTTCCCTTTGAAAGGCTAAGAGGATGATGGGAAAAGAGATCCGGGAAGGAACACTTGAATGAATCACTTGGAAAGGATTCGAGGCAGTCAGCTGGACAGAAAACTCATTTATTCATTTATTAAACATTTACAGGGTACCCACTGACTCCGAGCTCCGCGCCGAGGCTTGAGATGAAAAACTCGAGTTAGGCAGGTCTGGTCCCTACACTCAAAAGGCTTCTAGAAGAGATGGCGAGAGAGGGATGTGATGTGTAGATGAGTGTTTCTCAGCTGCAGCACGGTGAGAGCCTGCATGGGAATCTGAGCGCAGTGCAGCCAGAGCCCAGAGGAGCAGCTCCAGAAATCAGCTGAAAATATCGAGGAGTCTAGCCTGCGCCTCCTGGGAGCACGTCTGGGGCTCTGCCAAGGCGTCCCTGGCTGATAACCTTTGTTGGGAGACAAAGGAATGAGTGAGTGAAAGTGTCTAGACAAATGTGGACCGAGATGGGTATTCGCTGGAAAGGACAGTTTAAGGGATCCTGGTAAACTAAGCTCTGTGAAGGTCACAAGCGTGTCAGTTTCCTTCAGTGTCATCAGTGCTGGGAAGCAGCAGGGCCACAAGAAACTCTTGTTGAGTGAAGGAAGGAAGGGAGGGAAGAGGAAGGAGAAGGGGAAAGAGGAGTAAGGGAAGAGACAGCAGCTCATATTATCAAGAGGAGGATGGCTCTACCTTGAGACAAAACCCTGGCTGCAATTCTAACCATAGGTAGAGCTTTGCTTTAGGTGGACTAGCTTGCCAAGCAGTTGGTGTCAAGGTTATGAAACTACTTCAGAATGAGATATAATTTCTTCTTACCTGATAAAGGTCAGTTCTGGAAGGTCCCTGTGTCTGCAGAGTAGCCCCCCCTCACAGAAGTGGTTCTTTGCCTTTTTTGTGGAGGGAAGGGATTTGTTATTAAAATTTTTTTTAATGTTTTTTATTTATTTTTGAGAGACAGCGCGATCAGGGGAAGGTCAGAGAGAGAGGGAGATACAGAATCCGAAGCAGCTCCAGGCTCTGAGCTAGCCGTCAGCACAGAGCCTGATGCGGGGCTCGAATTCACGAACCGTGAGATCATGACCTGAGCCGAAGCCGGACGCTTAACTGACTGAGCCACCCAGTCTCCCTGGGAAGGGATTTAATATTATTTACTATTATTTTGTTTTATTTGAGAGAGAGAGAGAGAGAACATAAGCGGGGGATGGGGGCAGAGAGAGAGAATCTTAAGCAGGCTCCACGCTCTGTGCAGAGCCCGACTCGGAGCTCCATCCCACGACCCTGGGATCATGACCTGAGCTAAAATCAAGAATCAGATGCTCAACCAACAGAGCCACACAGGTGCCTCAAGGGAATAGCGGTCTTTTTGAAATCAGATGAAAGCTGTGATCCCTCTCACCAGAAGCAATGACACATCATAATAGTTGGGGTTCGCAGCTCCCTGAGGCCCATCCTTGGGGTTAAGGGGCCACCTGCTCTGCTCTGCTGCTCATAGGCTATCATGAAAGAACTGAAGTACATTTATAGAAGAAGGGCCTTGGAAGGTCAGGGTGGGTCTGCTCTCATTCAGGGGGTTTATGGGATCCCAATGGAAAACACAGCTGGGGGAGCTGGGGCAATGCCTGCGCAGCTGGGTGGTCCAGGCCCCAGGCCCAGGGCCCTCAGAGCCCCTCCCCTGCCTCGGACAGGCTGGGCCCACTGGGAGCGCCACAGCGTAGTCCAGCATCCGAGGTGCGGGGGGTCACGGGCCTGGGCGGCTGGCGTGCAAGATAACTGTCCGAGCATGGATCTGTGCTTTCCGTGAGTGCTGTCTCCTGACGCCACTGCTCTAGGACGTGCACTTCCCTCCACCCCGGCAAAGCAGGGCAGCAGCGTGCTCTTTGGAGGTGCAGGTAATCAGGGGTAGCATCAGGCCCATCCCCCATCCCACTGGCCGGCTTGCCTGTCTCTCGGCCCACTCTGCAGGAAGCCCTGGAACCAAGAGCAAGATCATCTCTCTGGGAGATAACTGGGTGACCTGAGGCGACCAGGGAAACCGCAGGGGTCAAAGAGCCCCTCCTCATCTTTGGGAAGGGAGAGCCTTAGGCTTCTGGAAAGGAGGTTAGTTCCCTGGGCTGGAGGAAGGGCGCTGGCTCAGGCCTTCTTTCCCGTCATGGGCCAGTGGCCAGGAGTCTGGAGCTCAGAGTGGGATTCAAGGAGGAAGACCTTGGTGGCAAATGGGGAAATGGGTGCCTGACTTCTTGGGATCTGGGGGAGGGAGGGACCTCAGGCCTGACAAGTTAGACTGGAAACCAGACTTCCCTAGATCTTTAGAACATCTACCTCCCACCTGTGAGAGGCCGCAGTGGGTTCAGAGGAGAGTCCCTGTGCCCCTTCCGGGGACGGGTGCCAAGCGGCAGCCAGGCCAGGCCCGCAGGTCCTCCAGGCCCCCGTGGGAACAGCCTGGGAGGCGCAGGCAGACAGCCCCTCCTGAACTTGGTGGGGGCGGGGCAGCGACAGTGGCAACTTCATGTTCTACCGTGTCAGGACGGGGACAGGTTGAGCCCTGCTGGCTGCACCACAGCCCTGTGGGGCAGGGGATCCCCTCCCAGGGAGTGGCCAACTCAGGCCCCAACAGGCCCCAGCAGGGCTGGCAGCGGAGCGGGTGGCAGGCCTTGCTCCACAGCGTCACGGGGGCCGGGGCCGGGCTGGGCGGGGCCAGTTCCTTCCCCCTTCGAGAGGTGCGGCCTTGCAGGAGGTAGCCGAGGCCCACGGGAGAGGCCAGAAAGGGGGTCCTCGGGGCTGGGCACAGAAGATGGTTATGGCACAGTGACTGAGGTCGTGACAACTTTCAGATCGGCGGAGGCCGGCTGCCACATGAGGATTATTCCCCGCGGGCCGCGCTTGCCAGTCACTGTGTGCTCGCCCTCCCGCCAAGCCCCGTGAGGTTCCGCTAGTGCTTCCCCATCTCCCAGATGAGGAGGCTGAGGCACAGAGACGGCAGTGTAGGGTGCGGCGTGCTCACAGCCACCGAGTAACGGATGGGGCCAAGATTCTCCTTCGGACGGAGGAGCTGGTGGGCTTAGCCACGGGGTTCGGGCACTTAACTGGAGCCAGAGGGGTCCGACTAGAGTGGGGGCCCTTGGCATTTTTTTGCCAGACTCTGGTTCAAAGCTGCGTAGGGGATCTGAAGGCAGCGTTGGTGCCAGCCCCATGAATGCCCTCTGCTGCCGAGGGTGCATGCCCGCTGCCCCGAGGACATTCCCAGCCCCCAGGATCTGGAGTCACTGGCGGATTTAAAAGCACACACAGGGTGTGCCGGCTGGTGTCGCTTCCTCATCCAGATGCATTGATGCTGCAGCTGAATTGCTGCCCAATAACCCTGGGGAGGTGCCCAGCCCGGGCAGGGGTGGGGGGCGCGGGAGCTGGAGCTGCAGGTTGGCATGAGAGGAGGGCCCAGGGCTACGAGGGGATGGTGGCGGGGGGCCAAGGCCGGGGGAGCTGGGCCGCAGCCAGTGCGTGTC
>PJEM01017254.1:0-22794 GCA_004023845.1 Helogale parvula | reverse complement strand
ATTTTTTTAAATAGTTTGTTGTCAAATTGGTTTCCATACAACACCCAGTGCTCTTCCCCGTAAGTGTCCTCCTCCATCACCACCACCTCCTTGCCCCCCTCCCCCTTCCCCTTCAACCCTCAGTTCATTTTCAGCATTCAATAGTCTCTCAAGTTTTGCGTCCCTCTCTCTCCCCAACTCTCTTTCCCTCTTCCCCTCCCCCGGTCCTCCATTAGGTTTCTCCTGTTCTCCTGTTAGACCTATTAGTGCAAACATATGGTTTCTGTCCTTCTCTGCCTGACTTATTTCGCTTACCATGACACCCTCAAGGTCCATCCACTTTCCTACAAATGGTCATATGTCATTCTTTCTCATTGCTATGTAGTACTCCATTGTGTATATATACCACATCTTCTTGATCCACTCATCAGGTGATGGACATTTAGGCTTTTTCCATGTTTTGGCTACTGTTGACATTGCTGCTATGAACATTGGGGTACATGTGCTCCTATGCATCAGCATTTCTGTATCTCTTGGGTAAATGCCTAGCACTGCTATTGCTGGGTCATAAGGGAGTTCTATGGATAGTTTTTTGAGGAACCTCCACACTGTTTTCCAGAGCGGCTGCACCAGTTTACATTCCCACCAACAGTGTAGGAGGGTGCCCGTCTCTCCACACCCTCGCCAGTATCTATAGTCTCTTGATTTGTTCATTTTAGCCACTCTGACTGGCATGAGGTGATATCTCAGTGTGGTTTTGATTTGTGTTTTCCTGATGATGAGTGATGTTGAGCATCGTTTTATTTAAATTCTAGTTAACATACACTGTACTATTAGCTTCAGATGCAGAACTTAGTGATTCATCACATACATACAATACCTGGTGCCCATTACAAGTGCCCTCCTTAATCCCCATCACCCATTTAACCCTTACTCCACCCACCATCCCTCTGTTAACCATCAGGTCTCTATAGTTATGAGCCTGTTTCTTGGTTTGCCTCTTTTTCCCCTATACGTATTAGTTTTGTTTCTTAAATTCCACATATGAGTGAAGTCATATTGTATTTATCTTTCTCTGACTTCTTTCACTTAGCATAATACTCTCTAGATCTACCCACATCATTGCAAATAGCAAGTTTTCGTTTTTATGGTTGAGTAATATTCCATTATATACATGTGTGTACACACACACACACACACACACACACACACCATCTCTTCTTTATCCATTTATCAGTTGATGGACATTTTGACTCTTTTCATAATTTGGTTATTGTTGATAATGCCACTATAAACACTGAGGGGCATGTATCCCTTCAAATGAGCATTTTTGTATCCTTTGGGTAAATACCTAGTAGCCAAATTTGCTGAATTGTAGGGTAATTCTATTTTTAACTTCTTGAGGGACATCCATATTATTTTCCAGAGTGGCTTCCCCAGCTTGCATTCCCACCAGCTGTGCAAGAAGTTTCCCCTTTCTCTACATCTTTGCCAATACCTGTTGTTTCCTGTGTTGTTAATTTTAGCCATTCTGACTGGTGTCAGATTTTACCTGACATTGTATCTCATTGTAGTCTTGGTTTGTATTTCCCTGATAAGTGATGTTGAGCATCTTTCCATGTGTCTGTTAGCCTCCTATGTATGTCTTCTTTGGAAAAATGTCCATTCATGTCTTTGCCCATATTTTAACTGGATTATTTGGTTTTTTTGGTATTAAGGTTTATAAGGTCTTCATATATTTTGGGTACTAACATTTTATCAGATATATCATTTGAAAATATTTTCTCCCATTCCATAGTTTGCCTTTTAGTTTTGCTGATTATTTCCTTTGTGTCAAAGCTTTTTATTTTGATGAAGTATTAATACTTCATTTTTGCTTTTGTTTCCCTTGCCTCAGGAGATATATCTAGTAAGAAGTTTGCCAATATCAAAAAGATTGCTGTCTGTGCCTACGATTTTGTCGGCTTCCTGTCCCACATTTAGATCATTAATCCATTTTGAATTTTATTGTGTATGATGTAAGAAAGTGGTCCAGTTTAATTCTTTTGCATGTTGCTGTCCAGTGTTCTCAACACCATTTGTTGAAAAGACTCTTTTTTCCACTGGGTATTCTTTCCTGCTTTGTTGAAGTTTACTTGATCACAGAGTTGTGAGTGCATTTCTGAGTTTTCTATTCTTTTCCGTTGATCTTTGTGTCTGTTTTTGTGCCAATACCATACTGTCTTGATCACTACAACTTTGTAATTAGAAAGTTATAGAACACTCCCAGTCTCCCACATATGGACACCACACCAGTATTTCAATGGTGGATAATAGCTGAAGGAGTTTTAAGATATAGATTCTTCCTGAGGAGGAATACTTACAGAATCCCAAAGTATGTATTCCTAGAGAAGCTTTATAGTCTCATAGAGCCCAATTCCTATCACAGCAGCAGATGCTATGGCATCTACCATCATGTGGTTCCCTAGGAGGGCTTGACCCCTAGAACATACCACTGCGGTAAGTCACAATAGAGCGAGAAAGCACAGCCATGCCTGATCGTCTTGCCCGTGTCTAGTCTCCTGGAAGCCTGGAGTTTCCTGGTACAAAGAGTTTTGGGCACAAATGTTGCTTGCTGTTTTATATCACTGACAGAACACTCCATGATGTTAGTGGACTTGCTAGATGAGTCACCAAAGAACCCTCTTCCCCAACTTATTATAGCTCACAGTTGGTCTCAAAAGATGCCTGCTTAAAGTTAACCGATCTTCTGCCATATAGTCACTTGATCTAGATTTCTGACCTCAGCAGTCCAAACTTGTTCATAATGGCAGGTTCTAAAGACCTCTTTCTAGCTTCACATGAGCAAGATGCTATAGGTTTAGCACAAAATGCTATCAATTTACAAATGTATAATACTCAGGCAGAGCAGCCTCCTGACTTGATGTACCAAGTGTGGCAATAAATGGTAACCTTGGTGGTCTCAGTATGAAGAAAATACTATTAAGATCCTTCATACAATCTTTTAGAAGATGCTTTTAGGCTGCATATGCATAATAACCAATTCTACTAGTCAAGCTCCTCTCAGTTTCAAGCAATAGAAACTCAACTCTAGATTAAAGACAAAGGAGAATTTATTATTGGCTTATGTAACTAGGAAGTTGGGGTTAGAAATTTTTTCAGGAATAACCAGGACTTAAATGCAGTCATTAAGTCTAGGCCTATCTGTCTCATTCTCTTTCTCCTTCTCTCTTGCCCTTGTTTCTCTTAGTTTAATTCTCTTTTCTAGATGTTTCCATTAATTTGGTGATAAAAGTAGTCAACATAACCCCAGTCTTAGAACATTCTGGTACAGAATCCCAATAGAAAGAGCAAGTTATTTTTTCCCCAGAGTCCAAATAACAATCTTAGACAAGAACTCTGACTGATTTGCTTGGTCATGTACCTATTCCCTGGACCAATCGCTACTTCTGGAAGGAGTATAATGACTGGCCATACATATGGCCAGAGAGTACTGTAACCAATAACCCCACTATCACCCCAAGGAATGGGAAGGATTACTTTCCCCAAGAAAAGAAGAGAAGTTGTTGCTAGAAAGAGTGAAGATGGGCATCTGGGTGGCTCAGTTGGGTAAGCATCCAACTTCGGCTCAGGTCAAGATCTCCTTGCTCGTGAGCTCGAGTCCTGCAGTGGGCTCTGTGCTGACAGCTCAGAACCTGGAGCCTACTTCGGATTCTGTCTCCCTGTCTCTCTGCCCCTCTCCCATTTGCTCATGCTCTCTTGTGCTCTTGCACACACACTCTCTCTCAAATATAAATAAAAACATTAAAAAAAATTTTTAAGAGTAAAGACAGCCTGGATGACACAAACAACAGATATTTACTATATCCTACTGCTTAATTTCCCATCATACACATTTAATCTTGATCTAATACATATTATTCCAAAGGTGTACCCACATGAGAATTTGATCACCTTCATCCTAAAGATAGACAACCCCAAACCAAGTCCTAGTCCAGCATTTTGCAATCACATACATTACCCTGACTAGGTCCAGATATAACTTCTCACAACCATGGAGCCTAGGGCTAACTGATAGTCAACCATCCTCAACATACCCAATGTAAAATAATAGAGACAGAATAGCAATAGAAATTCTCATTTGATAAGCAGAAAAGAAAAAGAATAGAAATGCTATGTGCCATATCCTGCTTGATAGAAATCATAAGAACATATCTCCTGAAGGCTGGAGAGGTTTTGTGGGGAGCCAATCTCATCCCTAGTCTTGTTTACAAGGAGGCTTTCCCTTGGACATTAAATTCCAAGGCTCTTCCTGAGAGGGGAGTAGAGGATTATTCTGGGGTCTCATTAGCGAACCAATTCCCCAGGTATGGTTATGGGGGGCCTTGGAATTGCCTTAGGAGTAGAGCCTCCCAGAATCCTTTTTATATCTGGAGTTTTTCAGAGCATAACTCCTGAAAACTCTAGTATGCTGTTAATGAAATCAATTCTGGAAAACTCCATTAGCTCAGAACTAATGCCAGAAATCTTGGCTAGTAACAATTTGTAAATCATAATCCTGATTTTGTTTATGTATCTTAGCCACAAGGCTTGGTCCTCTGCCCATGCTCCTGGCTCTTCGTTAGGTGTCCATCTTGGTCTCTGTTGCAGAACTATATGAAACAGTAATTTGGGGTGATGAGGCAGAGCTAATCTATCCCTAACCAGCAGGCCATCCTACTGGATGAAGCCTCGATATAGGAGAAATTATTACCTTTATTTAGAAGGAGTAACACAGAGCCAGTAGTATTTAGGAGAGGTTTCCATATTCTCCAGCCTTTCCCTGGTTTTCAATATAATCTCCTTCCTTCCTACACTAAACTGAGAATAAGATAGATATTTTAGCACTTGCAAGTTCACAAAGATGTGATTATCTGACCCTCAATGGTCTTGGTATTCTGACTACCAACAGATACATATCATGCTCTCTCTACTTCCAACTCCCCAACCTGTTCCTTTCTTTCAGGGCAATAGGGAAGATGGCAGAGGTACCAACACCTCAATAATTGTGATATTTTTCTAGCAAATCCTCTGAGGCTTCAGGCTTAAGATTCATAGTCTGAGTCCTAAAATCCCAAAGATGATGATGAGCCAGCTGCTCTGGTAGTGCATAGCAAAGATCTGATCTTCCCACTTGGAGATGAAAGACTTACCATAGTCCCCTATTTCACCTCAACTCCTATAGTTTCACACTGTGGGGTCTGTCATCGGCAATGTCCTCCTTCTAGGTACCAGTTTCTGTGTTGGCCAGACCCCTTTTGCTTGCAAGTGACAGAAATCTAATGCAAACTACCCTTAAAAAGCAGGTGGGGGGGGAGGAGGGGAGCAATTTACTAGCTCAGATAACATGGGTCGAGGAAGCTTTTGCACCAATAAGGTCTGGGAATGGTGAAATTCTCACATCTCCACCTCTCAGCTCTGCTTCCCTTTGAGAGTTGGTCTCCTTTCCCACCTGGAAGAGGGTCTCCCCCTGTGTAGTGGGGAGACCCTTGGAAACCCCAAACCTATAGTGTTCAGGAGCAGGTATCTCAGCAGAACGAGAACCACATTTCTCATAGTATCCAGTTATCTGTCCCATGAAAGGTCTCTGGTTGACCCTGACTGGTCTTCTACCCAATTCATAAACTCATGACTGTTAGCAGTTGAGTAGCTTACAATAAAGTGGCAAGACTGAGCTATAAACCCTCCCCATACTGGCAGTTGGGTGAAAGGACCAGGAGTTTGTGACTCGAAGCCTCCTACCACTGCATGGAATGGGGTGGAACAATTCTCTAAGGGAGAGAGTCCTCCACCTGTCCTATCACTAGAATAAGTGAGGAGGAGATACAAGAAAGACAAGAATGACACTGATTCCATTACACTAACTTTCCTGCCTCCCTGTGTCTGAGATTCCTAAACTCACACATATACTGCCTTGATGGAGAACCTGAAGGATCCACAAAGTACACCAGTTAATTTTTTTTTAATCGCCAAAATAAAAAAAATGGCTGTGTGATTCACAAAGATGTCTAATGTAGATATTTATACTTGCAGCCTGAAGCAAGAATGACACCTAGGCCACCAGAGCAGGACCCGAGAGTGTCTGGACATACTTCCATCATGCCTCTTGTGCTTTTCAGAGGAGGCCTTCTCTCTTCATGCCATGTTGGCTAAACACAGGGACTACACGTTGAGCCTTGCACCCCTAGCTTACTTTTGGAGTACCCTCAAATTATGATGTCCAAGGTTTGATGTTCTGGTTATGTTTGAGGAGCCAAAGTTCAGGAGACTTTACCAGGTTAGTTTCTGTGGGTAAGATTGCATCGAACAGAATATCACACTAGAGGCAATGTAGCCAGAGGGTTAGATTTTATTACAGCAGATGGCACTCAAAGGTTGTACAAGGAACACGGAGTTGACTACCAGATCCAGAAGGGAGCTGGGAGATGACAAGAGGTGGATCAGAACAAGTGGTTGAGGACTAAGGATGTGAAAGACACTACAGTCTTGAGACTTGCTTTCATGAGATTCTTGAAAACTCCTGGGGAGGTTAGGCTTGAAGCTAAAAGGATCTAGAGGTAAAAGTAGGACAATGGATTATGCATTAAAGCCATTTTCTAAGTGCCCAGTTGTTTTACACTGTAAGGTTTGTTTTATGCATATTTTATAGATTGTGACTTTCAAATGAAGAAAATGTATCTTGCGTAATGGTCTAGGATATTTTTGCCTCTAGGCTATTATATTGCTTATTTTTATATAATTGACTTTCTAAATTTCACAGTGGTAATTGTTTTTAGAACACAGGGAGCTTTATAAAGCACTTAATTCAATAGTTTTTACACTAATTTGTTGGGTTTTTTAACCACTCTTTTTTGTCCCCCCAAAAAAAAATCTCACAAGAAATTCCAATCTGTAAGATGGTGTCATTCATTCAGTAAATATTTATGTTCCTCACACTGGGCTAAATGCTGAAAAAGGGGCAAGAATCAAACTCTCTCCCCCAGTGGAGCCTGGAGATCTTAGTAGTCCCCCCCCCAATTTCTCTTCTGAGACTGTCCCCTACTGTCACAGCCTTGGGTACTCCTGAGGGTCCCTATCAAGGCTCATTCACAGATCCCTATCGAGGCTCATTCCTTCCTTCAGAATGAGGACATTGAGATCAGAAGGTAAACCTTCTCATTTTACATTTTACAACATAAGTATTTTACATCTTAAATACTAGCATCTTATAACTCAAATATCAGAAAGTTTAATTTCATCTGCTACTTTTGTCTTACTTTAAATCAGAAAGAATATCACCAGTTGCCTACCTTCCTCTTAAAAAAAATTCCTCCTACATCTGCCTTCAGAATTCTTTTGCTTTGAGTGGAGGAACACAACATTTTTTCTTTTTTGGTACTCACTTTATACTGTCATTTTGCTTCTTAAAGAAAATCTTATGTAGGAGGATGAGAGTAGAGTTTAGTTGACAGAATTAAAGCAAATAATGGCCCTGGTGGTAAAGCAGAAGCCTTGGTGTGGAAGAGTAGGAGGTGCAGAAATGTGATTATGATAAAATTATCAGGAAAGAAAGCCTAAAAGTTGGAGGGCAAGAGAAGAAAACACTCACTGAGGATTCTACATGGATAATCAGTGTCACCTATGGAAGAACACTGCAAATGAGGATAAGTTGTATGATAAAGACATTTCCATAGAAGCCCATTCTCTTCATAGCCAGTCTCTTATCTTGCTGCCTTTGTGATCAAAGAACCACAATTACTGGTCAAACTTGAGATGAATCCATGACATTGAAATGGGATATGATGTAATTCAAAACACAGCATCTGAGCACATACCCTGTGGCAAGTACCATGACACACTGTCTGGGCTGAAAGGACTAAAAGTTATATCCCAGGAGCACTCTATCTAGAGAGGGAGAAACACACACAAGCAAACAAATATGCCATCGATTCATGCATTGATCAGTGTGTCTCCACGCTTACTCTTAGCCAAGCACTGGGCTGGGCAACTGGAAATTCAGGCCAACAACAGAAGCATTTCTTCAACTCTGGGCATGTATGGTACACAGGGGAGGCAGCCAATCAAATAATCACAGAAGCAATTATAGAATTGTCTTTTATAGGGCCATAAGGGTGAGGCCCAGAAAGCTACAAGAGCCTGAAATGGAACATTTGATCTAGTAGAACTCAGGAAAGTCTCACCCAACTGAAATCTGAAAGAAGACTAGGGATTAACTAGGCAAAGAGAAGAGTATTCTAGGCTCCCCACTCTAGGTCAAGGAGCAATGGAAGGAGACTGGGTACAAAATTGGTGAGGTGGGTTGAGATCTAGGCAGGAACTTGTAAGCCACAGAGAGGGGTTTTAAGAGTAATGGAGAGCCACAAATCCTTTAGAGAAGGTCTGTTAGAAGTGTTACGGGTACAAAGAGGAAATAATGAATTCTTCCTGAGAAGTGGAAAAGTCTGAAAAAGACATTTCGGCTGGGACTTGTGCAATGAGTAGATATTTTTCTAAGTAGTAAACTGGGTAGACCCACCCCAGATGTTGCCAATGGTATGAGAAAAGGAAAGGGGATAATGGGAACTTAGCTACAATTGGGAGACATGGGGCAGGACACATGTTATTCTACTGAGTCAGCAAGTGGTTGGGGATGCTTGAGGGTTGCTGAAGGAAGAGTTAGAAATGACCTCAATAAACCAAACTTAGGAAGCTGAGGCATATGTCAAAAATGTGGAAGAGATGGGGAGCCTGGATGGCTCAGTCGGTTGAGTGTCTGACTTCAGCTCAGGTCAAGATCTCATAGTTTATGAATGCGAGCCCCATGTCAGGCTCTGTGCTGATAGCTCAGAGCCTGGACCCTGCTTTGAATTCTGTGTCTCCCTCTGTCTCTGCCCCTCCTCTACTCACTCTATCCCTTTCTCAGAAATAAACATTTAAAAAAAGTTTTTTAATGTGAAAGAGAGGAGGAGGAATGCATAATGAAGGGAAAGACAGAGTCAGCTGGCCCAAAGAAGCATTGAACTGGAGTACTGTTCTTTTTTTTTTTTTTAATTCCTGCTAAGAATTGTCTACTCTCCCCTCTCTAAGAAGCCAGGTAGACACAATTGCCAGTACTATCAGAATTAGGCTGTGCCTATGGGCCAAGAGGTCCTCAGAATGCCAAGTTCCCAGCAAGCAACTTTCTCATTCCTGTACCACACAGCTGTTTTTCAGATCCTTTGCCTTGATCCCAATATTTGGCTGCCCAGATTCCTTACCTAGGGTTTTCTTCATCCCATGTCATGTGGTCTTTGCCTTTTTACTTTCATTTTCAAGTTTCCTGTTGTGGTTTTTTTACTTCCTCTGGCGTGACTTCGAAGCTCCTTGCCTATCATTTTCTCACTGCCAAACCTGACCTCTATAGACCCGTGGGACCCGTGAGTACTTATGGATCCTTTCAATGCCCTCTCCACTACTTTGCCTGCCAGTTTCCCAATGTTCATCCTGGTCAGTTCTCTTTCGCCACAAGCACGCTGCCTTATGCTGCCATGCTAGAACCCACCCAAAATAAAAGCCACCTCTGATTCTTAGGACTTTCTGGAAATTCCACTGCTACCCTATTCTGTGCTATATTAACCCCTTCAACTCTGCACTTTGAACAATCCAGGGAAGGTAGCACCTGAAACATTTCAAAAATAAATTGCCACCGTGCAGCAGTCTCCCCAGAACCCAGTTAATGACTAAATCAAACACAAAGCTGACACTGGCATCTATTTCTCAGTATCAGCTTCATGATTCTGGATAACTGAGTTAAGTTGAATACTTTCTTTTTAAAATAAAATAGGGCCCTGTTAGGGTTTAACGAAGTAAAGTAACATACTTAGTTCAATGACTAACACGTAGCCAATGCTCATTGAAGGACTGCTACTATTAAATATTTTGGCAGTAAAAACATATATTCACATAACTTTTACTTCATATTTTCCTGGAATTAGATTACACAGCAACTGGCTAGTAAGCCGAACAAGAGCTAGAAGACTGAGATCAGAAGTCAGCAAACTTTATTTTAAGGGCTAGATGGTATCTTAGGCTCTGCTTACTGTCACAACTGCTCAATGTTGCCTTTGTAGAGTAAAATCAGCCATAGGAAGTAGTGAACAAATGGGTGTGGCTGTGCTCCAATAAAACATGATAAACAAAAGTAGGTGACAGGGCAGTGGACCATGATTTGCTGACCTCTGATGTACATGGCTGTCTGTGACACAATATTAAGGAACTAATAAATTTATTAGCTACAAATAGTCATTGACAATCTACTATGCTGGATGCTGGGCATACAGTGGTGAGGCAAAGAAATACAATTTCTGCTCCTCAGAGATAAGTGAAGGAGATGGACATTAATCAAATCAGCATACAGATAAAAGTTACAAATATGATTAGAGCTTTGAAGTAAAGGTGTGGTGTTATTAGACTATTTGACAAAGAGACCTTTGTTGTTTGTTCCTATGTTGGTGAGGGTTAGTAAGAAAACTTTCTGTAAGGAAATGTTGCTTGAGCTGAATCTGAAAGATGAGAATAAGCTAACTAGGCTGAGGAAGTTCGGAAAAGTTTACCGGGCAGAAGACCCAATGAGTGCAATGGTCTTTAGCCTGAAAGCAAAGGCAAGGCAATGACCAGCTCTAAAGTATGATTGAATTTGCTTACTGAAAAGAAATATCCCTTAAGCTAAGATGTCGAGAATGGAGTGGAGGGCGACCTACAACACTGTAATGTGAGAAATTTTCAGTTATGGCTAGGTTATTCTTTTGAAAGAGGGAGCATGGGTGGTTTGATTTGCAAGTAAGAATTGCACTTTGCATCATGGAAAAGTCATTTGAACTCTTTCTGGTCTGTGGAAAAGAAAAAAGAAAAAATGAGTACGTGTATTTCATCAAATACTTTTTATCTTAATGTTTCTCTTTCAGCAGCAAAATGCAGATGAATTTGCATAAAAGTTTACTCACACTCAGTTCTGGTGACCTACTGACTCAACTTGTTTTTCAGCTTGACTTATTTTCCACACATGAAACATTTTAGCTTAGATAACAGACAGGTTGTAATAAAACATCTTGTTTGAACAAGATACAATATCATTAATCAAAACGTGTTGGAAGTAAATTAAATCTTTTCAAAGATTAAAAACTGACAATCCAGCTGTTGGTTTGGTTACTCATAAATTGAGCTGAAAAAACTTTAAAATAATAACAACTTTTTAGGTTCTTTAGATTATCCATATTCCTTCTAATGATACCAAGAACTTACAAAGTATAAAATAGTTCTCAACCGGTAAGATTTGCCCCCTCTCCCAGGGGACATTTGACAATATCTGGAGGCATTTTTGGTTGTCACAAATAGGAAGGGGGGAGGTTGCGACTGGCATCTAGTGTGGGGGGGCCAGGGATGCTGTTAACCTCCTATGGTACACAACAACAGATTTCCGCCCAGCAAAGAGTTATCCACAATGTTAATACCGTTTCTGGGGTGTAGAAACCCTGGTCTAGAATGATGTTAATCCAAAAATTTCCTTCAGCTCTGTTCCAGGGAATGCTAGAAGTCTTGTCTTTTCTTTGGTTTTGTTGTTATAGTTGTTGTTTTTTTCTTTTTTCTTTTTCTTTACTTTCTCCTCCCCTTGCTTCTTTCCTTCCTCTCCTTCTCCCCCTTCTTCTCCCTCCTTTTTTGTCTTTGCTGACTCACCTAGGTTCTACAATCTAAAATGAGATCCTTCAGCTTTTGCAGAAGCCATGAAATACCTCATGAATGCAGGTCACTTCCAATCTGGTATATCTTGAAGTCTATTTGATTGACTCACACGGTGACATCATGTCTCACTTGGACTCACTCATCTCCCTGCATCCTGTCCCTTCTCCTCTACCAACTAGCCTTTTAAACATGCAGTTTCATATTTTAAATCTCCTGTTTATATGTAATTTTAAAAAAACCTTCAATGACTTCCCAGAGAAATTTTCAATTTTTCAATTTCATCTTGTGTCTCTCCTACTCTTCACTCTGCCATCCTGGATTCTTAGTCTTCAGTATGCTGTGTTCCTTTCTGTCTCACAGACTCTTCCATCTGTCTGGAATGCTGTTCCCTTTATTTACTTACCTATCACCTACTTATTCTTCAAGTCCCACCTTAATCATAACTTCTCAATAAAACATTCCCTGACTCTAAGACTAGGTACACAGCATCAGAACACTCGAGAATATTTAATTATTTTTGTTTTATCTTTGCTTAATGTTAATGTTGGCCTCCACCAGACAATAAAGCAAACCATGAGTGGGTGTTCAAAAAGAACCTTGAAGCTTGTTCCAAAGACATTTTGATCTTTTTTTTTTTTTTAAACCACTTGTCATGGAGCTAATGTTCTCTCTAAGAAAATAGTGGACTTGGAAAAATTTGCAAGTAATCCTGGCATCTTAACTGTAGCATCACACAATAAACCACATTTATACATTCCAGTACAAAGTCTTTGTGCTTATAGTATTAGCCTGGCTAACTGTACTGGACAACTTTTATAACCCATCTTGTGTTCTTCTGGACCACTTCACTCTGGCCATTGTGGCAGCAACCAGATGGTGTAACATTCCCGTAGTTACTCCTACAATTCTAGCTCTTAGCCCTAGGACTACTGCATCATGGGACACCTAGGGAAACCTGTCTGGACTCCTGTATGTGCAGCTTTGAGGTGTGAAGGGTTCAGCACTCTGTAGGGCAATTCTTGGTTAATGGTTGATGTTGCTAGTGTTCTTCCACCAGTCCCGCTATCTTGAGCAGACTATTCTGGAAATACGTTATAAGTCTTCTTTAGAAGGTTGTGGCTGGATCAAGCCTTAGCTGCTTACAGTGATGGTCAAGCCAATAGTGTATCCCTGAGTAGGGATACTTAATCCCTTTACTTAATCCATCACTAATGCTCTCTGGGACCACTTCCAAAATAAACTACATGTACGTAGACCCTTGTCCTGTGCTCTCATTCTGTGGGGAACTCAGTCTAAGACAATTACATTGTATTTTGTGGGAGTCATGTGAGGGAAGCTATTGCACAGAAAATGAAACCACTTGGCTCCAGAATTCTGGATCCATCTGTGATATAAACTAAATAATGGTCCCTCAAATCAATCCTAGTCTCCAGAACCTGTGAATATGTTACCTTAACATGACCAAAGGAACTTTGCAGATGTGACTAAAATAAGGATCTTGAACTAGGGAAATTATCTTGACTATCCAGGTGGTTGCTAAATGTAATGACAAGTCCTTCTAAAAGAGAAGCAGAAAAGTCTGAGTTGGAGAGGTCATGTGCTGTTGGAAACAGAGATTGGAGTAATGTGCTTTGAAGATGGAGAAAGGCACCACAAGCCAAGGAATACAGATAACCACTAGAAATTGGAAAAGGCAAGGAAATGGATTCTCTCCTATAGCCTACAGAAGGAAGTGTGATTTTAGCTGAGTAAAACTGGCTTCAGACTTCCATAACTCTGAGAGAATAAATTTGTATTATTTTAATCCACTGAGTTTGTGGTAATTAGTTACCTTTGACTACTATAACAGTCTACCTCTTTGGCCATGATACACTAGAACACCTCTGTTAATAAAAATAATAATAATAATAATATTAGCTGCTAATATTTATTAAGCCAGATGCTTACTGTGAGTCAGATTCTGTGCTAACCACTTATTCTCCATTCTTCCCTAATTTTTACAACAACCTTATAAGGTTAGTACCTCTGCTATCTCTCCATCATGGTCGATACCATCCTATAATACTGCAGATCCATCTCTGTCCTTCTCTGCCCGAGGAGGTTGGTCCATATTGACTGCAACTGGCTCCCTTGATCTCTTGCTTAGTTCAGTTTGATCTTAAAAAGTTTGGCCTGCAAAAGCAGGAGATATGGAGGGTGGGTGAACAGTGTAGTCTCCAGCTCTCTCCGAGTTTATTACAGTTGACTGCATCACCCTCCTAAGATCACAAATCATGTCAGATAATTTCTACATACAGCTCATTTGCAGGGTCTTTGCTTTTACTACCTCTAGGAATTTTTCCATTACTTGCTGCATTTCCTGAATCCCACCCATACTTCTGTAAATAACCTTTGATTAAACATTTGTTAAATTGCTCAGTTCATATGTCTTGATTTCTTCCAGGACCCTGCCCAATATTCTCCATTTTATAGCTAAAGAAACTAAGGTTCAGAGTGGTAAAGTAGCTTATACATTCCATCCAAATATAAAACAGCCGAAGCATCAGATGACCAGCAGGCGGTTCATCTACTTTTGCTGTGGTAGGAAGCATTGCTGATGTCCTCTCAAACTTTAAATGAAATAAAATCATTGTTAATGTTGGGTCTGTTGATCACATGCACATTTAATCTGCCTTCATCTTTATCAGGCTATCTCCCTTAACTATTGTGCTCTCATTTTGTTGGTGCACCATTGGGTATTTTTTAATAATATATGTAAATTTTGTGAAAATGATTTTGTATCTTGTTTTGATCATCTTGACACCACATTTTCCTGTTACACAAACATTTTAGAGTGTGGTTTGTCCTCAAAGACCATGCCAATTGAGAGGAAATGGTTCTGTGAGTTTCTGTGAGTTATATGTAGCCATTTTTTGATGAAGTCTGCAATTTTAACAGCTGTGTCCTAAATTAAGAAGATGGGCATTTCTCCAGGGATGAACTAATTCATCAAGAACCCATCTTGCATATAACCTAAAACTTTAATAATTCAGCCCTACTAGGGGGGCTGGCCAAGCTGAAACATGTTGTTTAAAGAAATGCAGTTTGATGGCTTTGAAATACAAACAAGAACTTGAACTAGGTAAATATAATGTAGCCAAGCAAAGTTCTTAGGAAATCTGCTTGAATGAAGAGCTAAGAAAGATTTGTAATTGGTGTATCAATTATTTCTATGGGAGTGGATGTTTTTATGATGCTTAAGGGTACTTAAAAAGTTTGTTCTCATAAGTAATTTAAACATTCATCTTGAAATACTGTTTGCACTATTAATTTATTTAGCAAATTAATCACAGAATCATAACATTTTAGAGCTGGAGGAGGCCTCAGAGAAAATCCAGTGCAAGTCTCCTTTTGCAAACAGTTTCATGGATTATTCTTAGCTCTGTGCTAACAGTCCAAGAGCCAGACCTCTACTCCCCAGCCCAGTCCACCTCTGACTCCTGAGGCACTGGCCTAAAGCCGGGCTCCAGCATAACCAGCTGCTACTTGCTTGCAAAGGAAGATCAAAACATGTCATAACTAAGGTTATAACAACATAGCCATTGTTCTGTTCTAGTCTTTGCTATCCTTTTCGTGAGTCACATACCTTCCCACTCACTTCCACGACGGAAGGCTGAGAAGAGGATCAAATTCTGTGTCTTGCTTTACTAACCTTTCAATCTGTGCTCTCTCTCTAGCCCTCTGCAATCTCATCCTCCAAAATGGCTTTTGTCAAGGTCATTAATAACAGAGCTCAAGATTACTGTGAGGTGACCATTCCTTGGTAGCATTTGGAATGGTTGATGCCTTCTTTCTTCCTTTAGCTTCTATTATAGTGGCTCCCTCCTGGTTCACTCCTACCATTCTGACCATTCCCTCCTTGTACCTCGTGTTGGAGTTTGTTGTCATCTTCTTCTCATTTTATAGTTCTTCATGGGAAAGCCCACCACTTTCTTGACTATCTATAGGTTATTTACACTCAGATTTAAGTCCTTGGCCCAGATATTTCACCCAAGCTCTTAATTTCCTCCTGAATACCTTCTGAAGTTCCACAAGTTATCCAAACTCATCATATCCAAAACAGAGATATTATTCCTCCCAAATGTGTTCCATAATCTGGTTTTCCTCTCTGAATAAGCATATCTTCACATAAGTGCCTAAGCCAGAAATAGTGAAGTTACTAGATCAGTCCATCAATGTTTTCCCACTGTTCCCAAGATAAAATGCAAACTTCTTAGTGTAACATGTAAGATGGCCAGTGAGATCTGTCACTACTTGCTACAACACCTTCCTCTTTTATAACTCCCCATCAGTCCCCCACATCCTCTCTAGATAAAGTGTCCTTCTCATAACCCTCTGACCAACATTTACTTACCATCCAAGAGTTCAAGCATTATCTCCTCTATAAAGCTTTTTCTCACCAGTTTCTCCCTCTCTGGAATGCTCAATAATTTCTTGTGCACCCCTCTATGACACTCAGCTATGCACAGCCCCAAAATAAGTTTCTGAACAATGCTGTCATTGGGAATACAAAGAAAGTTCCAAGTCACAGAGAAGAAGCAGTAGTGTTGAGGAGATTAAAGTTGTCTCAATTAGGATGTACTAAGTAACCAGTTTTAAAAATAGGAGATGTTTCAGAATTTTTCCTTGCCTGATAATTTTTTTTGAGAGAGAGAGAGAGAGAGAGAGAGAGAGAGAGAGAGAGAGAGGAGCAGTGGCAGAGAGAGCAAGAGAGTGAGCTAAAGAATGAGAATCCTAAAGAGGCTCCACATTTAACACAGAGCCAATATGAGGCTTGATCCAAGGATACTGGGACCATGACCTGAGCAAAAATCAAAAATCATACTCTCAACAGACTGAGCCACCAGGCATACCCTCCTTCCCTGCTACTTCTTTGTGCAAGATGCTTTCCTGAAAGTGAAATGTCTCTATGGCTCTGTTTACATAATTTCTGGAGGTTGTGTTTTTCCTTTGGCTGCTGAATTCTGGAGGTCTCTGAATTCTGGAGACCTTTGATTACTGCTTATCTTTGATTACTGCTAGTTACTACCCTGTTAAGAGGGAATCGAAAGAGGAAGAACAGAGACAGGTAAACCCACCCTGAATGTTTATTTTGCCTCCGTCTGACGTCTTTAGTCTTTTAAATCTAGACACAGAAGAAAACCCAAGCTGGATGACAAGAGAGCCAAGAAATCACAGGTAAAAAAAAATCTGGGGGATTTCACAGAACCCAGAGCCAATGGAAGATGAAGACTGGTGTGGTAAGATGGGGGAAAGGATTTGTCTCTGTTTATTTTTTCTTCTTAAAGCTAGGATAGAGTTGTTTGTAACTCTTGTGACCAGGCTATCCAGCAAAATATCCATGAATCAATAAAACCTCCAAAGATTCTGCAAGTTACACCAGTCATTGCTTTGTCTCTTTCAAATTCTCTCCAAGAGTTTTGGCAACAATAATAAGTGTTTATATGTCCATCCCCATACCCTACCATGTATGTATATTTATTTTATAGTCTATACTTGAGTGTTTAGATACGTCATATGCTTTTATCTAGCTTGTCTGAACTCCCATGTAAAAATTTATGAAAGCAGGTCTCTTGAACTTAAAGGTATTTAACACATGATTTCTGAGTTAGAAATGTAAGTGTAAAATAATTCTGAAATCTAAACTTGAGAAGCAAAAGTCTTAACTATGATGTTTCCCAGATGAAGTCTTTTGTAGCTTTCTTCCACTAAGTGGCAGGATGAGTAATCTATAATAAAATCAACAAGAATTGGTGGCTTTTTTGGGATTTTACTGAGGAAAAAGGAGAAGCCCTGCACATGATTATCTTTGTCTGATTGAGTTGAGAGTTTCTGAATGATTAAGAAACTAAAACTTGACTAAGTCAGAAACTATGTGGTCTATAACAGAACACCTTCTAAAGAAAAACAACATAAATTTCCAGATGAAGCAAACAGATGATTTCTGTAATTTCATAACCAGGACAAGCACTCCATTTGTCTTCAGTTCTGGGTAAAGTCCCTGAATTGAGGCCACACCAGGACAAGGGGGCAAAACGTGTTTTCAGTGACTACTTGGAAAGAGAAAAATTCTCTGTTGAAACTGAGCCCTCTGGTATATTTTAATAATGTCTCCATTTCAGACAGGTGAATGAAGGTGAGGGGAGTGAGTTTTGAATTGCCTGCTAGTATCAATGGTGTCTACTTACTATGTTTTTCTAATGAAAAGGAAAAACCACAATTTTTACTAGTGGAAAGCATACTAATATTTTGAGTCTGTCGTGGGCTAGACATGGAGAGAGGTTCTTTTATATACATTCTCATTTTTAGAAATAGTAACAATAATGACAGAATTCTATTGGCATAGCCACCGTTGACTGAGAACTTCCACGTGTCCATGAATGTTAAGTATTTTATACAGATCACCTCATTTTCAAGGTTTTCACGATTCATCCATGTTGTAGCATATGTCAGTACATTATTCCTTTTCACATTATCTTAAGATAAAACTAACTCAATCTTGTGAAAGTTAACTTTTGTGTCCATTGAATATCCTCTCCTATTGATTTATTAGTTCTTCTGTAGATAATGATTTCCACACAGTCTCAGAAGCCCCAACCAAAGGCAGCCAATATTGTATTTTTGAAGAGACAAATAGAATTGTGCATTCTCCATTACCTTTTTCTTTTTTTTTTTTTTTTTTTTTTTTTTTTTTTTTTTTTTTTTTTTTTTTTTTTTTTTTTTTTTTTTTTTTTTTTTTTTTTTTTTTTTTTTTTTTTTTGAGTTCTCAAGCCAGTTGGTTTAGGAATATTCTACCCATTTATAAGTCAAAGGCAAAAAGACCCAAAGATCCCAGGCTTATCCCAGCTCATATGGAAAGATAGACTAGATTAGAACAAATTAGATTGTTTAAAGTCTTCTAGCCTTCATATGTTTATCACCAAGCTAATTCTGTTTTACTGTTCCAGGATTTGAGCTTCCCATCAATTACCTCTTATTCTTTTGTGCCTATTATATGATCTTAATAGTACAAAAATATAGGTGGAGTGACTAGAATGGGATTGGAAACACCATTTCTACCTAGCATTTGAATTTTTTCCCATTCCTTCATAGACAATATAATGAGGGAATCCCAGTACTGGAAGCAACCTTGGTCAGCATCTTCTGTATTAGAGGCTTACCAAAATCATACAGCCAGTTATTGGCAGAGCTGGGATTAGAGCCCAAGGAGAACAAAATGTAACATGGATTTATTTCAAAAGATTGAGCTGTGAATCTCCACTCTGCCCCCTTTTTGCTGGGGGGCCTTGCAGAAGTTACTTATCCAAGCCATTTCCTCACAGAGGTGTGGACACTAAATGAGATAATATGTCAAGTACCAAACACTGTATGTAGTCTGTTATTGATAAATGCCAATTGCCATCCTTTCCAGGTCAGAGCTCTTTGGTTTTGGACTCTGAGAGGTCCTTCTCAGGTAGTTAAGTGAATCCCATAGTTTTCAATGGTCTCTTCCACTGTAAGGGCAAGGAGACTGTTTGGTCATCTGGTTTACCTAGGCAGTGCCCTTTGGTTTCAGTGAACACAGTGCTAGACCAGAGTAGGGAACTATACCTTTGACAGGTACAGAACTTCTTTCAAGTCCAAAAGATCCTTTATTTCAAGTCCTGCAGCCACTAGTCATTCCCATCTCTGTTAGGGCTCTCCCACCCTAAGAAGATCTGGTAGATTCCTAGGAAGTATTCTGGGAAGAAGTTTATTGTTCCCACTTTGTAGTTTTCGAGGGTGAGAATGAACCCAGAATGTGGTCTGAACTCCCTCTTAGGCCCTAGAAACATACAACCAAATACAAACCACTAGTTATAATTGAATTTTATTACTTACAATCATAGTTTTCCAACTACGAAGTATTGTCTTAATTTTAAGGAGCATCCTCAATCCTCAGAATCTAACTGAAAACTTTCTATGCTACCTAAATGTCCTAACTAAACAAACACATAAGCTCTGTCTTATAGTGATGCTTGTCCCAAACTTCCTCCTTTTTCATAGATGACTGACCCAGAGTATTTTTACATTTTGTTACTTTTCCAGATATGGATCTGATTCTGAAACATATTTTTCCTGTAATTTTCTACTTTTCATTGGCAGGCCTACTATTCTATTCCTAACTCCCCCTAAACCTCTTCAAAGCTTTTCTGGAGCCTACCCCAAAACATATCTTCTCAATACTTTTGCTTTGGCCACTTGGAAAAAAACAGGACATATTTCCTGACAATTATTCAACTTTGAAAGAGCCTACTGTATGTAAAAACGGAACATAATTCTGTCACTTTATACGTGACCAAATGCAAACCACTCAACATCTCTACACTTTGGTTTCCCCATCTGAAGAAGGGAGACAGTAATGGAAATCATTACATACTATGGTTTTGGGTAATAAGAGATAATGAATATAAAGGGCTTAGTGTAGTGTCTAGCGCATACAAATAACCAGCTAATGTTGGCTAGTGTTGTTATCATTAGACAATAGGGAACATAAAGATACATAAGACCTATTCCCCACCCTCAAGGAGTTTACAAGTAACTTGGGCTAACAAGACATAACTTTGTAACAACACAACAGCATTAGAGATAATCCTATTAAAGTATGCAATGCAACTATTTGTTAGATGAGTGAAGGGCAGAATACTGTGAGCTAGAATATAGCCTGGAAAGACTTCAGGTTGATGGGGGAATAATGATCTGGACCTTGATGGATGAAGTGTATTTAGGTGGGTATGAGGCTGGATTAGCATTCTAAGTAGGAGAAGCCCTACTAAGAAATGTGCAGAATTAGGAATGTGCAGATGGTTAGAAGACCATGAGTGACAGATTAAGTGGAGAATCCAACCTACACTATGTAAGTTGGAGCCAGATTAAGTTAAGCACTGAGTATAACTGTACACTGTGGGCATTTGATGTTTAAGACTATGGAAGATTAATATGGTGGTGGTATATAAGGTGAGTTTGGGAAGGACCTATGCCAGAAAGTGAAAACATTGCTAAAATCACCTAAGTTTAGAGTGAAGTCCAGAGATGTGGGTGACAGTCTGGAGGTGGGAAGGGAAGATAGATCTGAAAGACACTTGGAGGAAAGAGCTGTTTTCTGACTTAATACACATGGACAAAGTAGAATGGGGGTGTTATGCAAGGAGGAGGGAGACACAGAGAACTCTAAGGTTTTAATCCCAGAAGGCAGTGAGACTGGGGCATAGTATCATTAATTTAAAATGAAGGTCATTTATTCAGTCATTTGTTCAATAATATGAATCTTCACAGTCTATGTCAGACCCTGAGCCAGATCATTGGGATCCAATGATGAACACAGCAGTCCCTGCCTTCCAGGAAGTAACAGTCTTATCAGAAAGGGAACCTAGCCTGGGGAAGAAAGGTGAATATTTACTCATAAATTGATCTGAAAAAACTTAAATGTCATCTAGACTACTCACCTGAAACAAATGATCAAGAAAACTGGTCTGAAGAGAGTAAAACTCACACCTCTAGTTACTGTCATACATAGCCCAGAATGTCAGACCAGAATTCTTCTGGTTTTTTGAAGGGGAGGTGATTGATGAAAGGAAGTAGGAAGAAAGAGTGGTAATGTAGCAGGTGACCTTCATGCTCATGTGATTCTGGACAGCTGGGCTTCAATTTGGACTTGAGATGGGCCTGTGGAAGCATCAAGCTTTGAACGAGGAAGTCCTACTGCAATATTTGGGGGTAGGAGGGGTGGTACATGAGATCCTTTTTTCCAGCTCCACTTTCCCAGAAACTTCCTCTTAATAGGTTAGGCTCTGGAGAAACGTGTTTGCAGACTCATTGTGAGGCTTCTCTAGTGACTTTTTCTAACTTTCTCACCCTGAGAAGCTATGAGAGCTGGAGGAAGATTGCCAACCATCTGAGGAATAAAGAGCTAATTTAGACCCACCACTAGTTGCAGAGTTTATCAGGAAAAGAGTAATGCAAATAGATGGCTGAGCCCAGAGGTATGAGAGACCCTAGCAGATTATTTGCCCCTACCACTCAGAGGACCCAGGACCAGGAGTCTTTATCCCTAGGCCAAGGGTTAGAACATCCCAGTCAGCAAAAGCACAGGCCTCTTCGGGCAGCTATGAGGCTGCTAAAAGTATGCCTCAAATGTGAAGCCAGGAAATGTAGAGTTTGGCCTTGGCTCTGCCACTCGCCAGCAGAGTGTGTGGGGACCACTAAGTTATCAGCTGAGCCTCAGCTCACCGTCTATAAAATGGCAACTCAACTCAAACATTGGCCCCTTCCAATAATTTCCTAAAAAGACCTTGGAACCAGAGGGAGGTCTACAAGTCCTTTGATTTGATCCTTACAGTTAGTGTGCTGGGATTCAGGCCTTCAGAAGCAGGAAGGAGTGGTAGGATCTCTTTTCTTTTCATGGATGAATAATATGCCAGTGTATGTATTTATGTATACATGTCCTTCATCAATGGACATTTAAGAGGTTTCCACATCTTGGCTATTGCAAATGAAGCTGCAACAAACATGGGAGGTGCAGAAATCTTTTCAACGTAAAGATATTGTTTCCTTCAGATAAATACCCAGAAGTGGAATTGCTGGATCATAGGGTAGTTCTAATTTTAATTTTCGGTGGAACCTCCAAGCTGTTTTCCATAGTAGCTGCACCAATTTATATTCCCACCAGTGGTACACAAGGGTTCCCTTTCTCTACATCCTTGACAACACTTGTTATTTCTTACTTTTTGATAATAGTCATTTTAACAAATATGAGGTGATTTTCATTATGATTTTGATTCTCTTGTATTTCCCTATTGTTGAGTAGCTTTTCATGTACCTGCTGGCCAACTGTATGTCTTCTTTGGAAAAATATCTGTTCAGACTCTCTGCCCATCTGAATCAGCTCTTTTTTCTTTCTTTCTTTCTTTCTTTTTTTCTCTTTCTTTTTTCTCTCTTTCTTTTTTCTCTTTCTCTTTCTCTCTTTTTCTCTTTCTCTTTCTCTCTTTCTCTCTCTCTCCCCCTCTCTCTTTCCCCCTCTCT
>PJEM01017253.1:0-22782 GCA_004023845.1 Helogale parvula | reverse complement strand
ACGGACCGCTGCGCTCACTTCCTGCCCAAGTGCACTGACGGCTGCCCCGCCCTGAGCAGGTGCCTGGGCTCACAGGGCTGTCCACGGGGGTCCTGGCCGCCTCACTGGAGTGGTATCTTCTACCACCAGGAAAGCAAGGGTCTAACGCCAGTGTAAAAACACGGAACGAGGTGAAGATCACGACTTGACCACTCACGATAAAGGTCACTGCCACTGCCGTCTAAGCACGCGTCATGAAGACCGCGTCAGCACGCTGCTGTGCTGTTTTGACGCTCCGCTGCCCAAAGCAAATACGCAAACAGAAGAAGAGCGCTGAAACCCCCCGAACGCGGACTGTAAGTTCACCTTAATGTACTGCTGAACCTGCATGGGCTCGAATCCGGTGAACAGCACAAAAGGGGTCAATTCTGGTGTTAGCTTTTTTGTGGGAGGTGGTAGATCTTCGATTCTGCAAAACATACACAGAACAGTTACTTTTTTGTTAAAATCAAAACATTGCCTAGCAAACGGCACATTCTAATAGTTTGCTCAGGCTTTCAGAGCTCGAAGCGTGTGGGGATTTTTCTGTGAGGGGAAAGCGCGAGGACCTGACCGTACCTCCCGCCTTTACACGGTCACCCCCAGGGACCCAGGAGCCGGGGCTCAGGCCAACACCTCCTCTTCCTCAGTGGCCCCCGCCCATTACAAAGGTCTCCATGGGCTTTAAGAAGCAGGCAGGGACCAAGGGTCCCTGGAGTCACAGCTCCCGCAGGCGCCGGCCCCCTGTCCACGGCCTTACACCAGGAGGCAAAAAGCCAGCCATGTGACTTAAGCTCACATGTTGTTTATTTTCTTAAATGTTTATTCAGTCTTCAGAGACGGCGTGGGCAGGGGAGGGGCAGAGAGAGGGAGACACAGACTCTGAAGCAGGCTCCAGGCTCTGAGCCGTCAGCACAGAGTCCGACACGGGCCTTGAACCCACGCACCAGGAGATCATGACCTGTGGCCGACCCCCCGCTCTGCGGAGAGCCCTGACAGCAGCAGGAGGCCCGTACCTGGCTCTTTTGGAGGAAGGCTGCACGTTAGTCACCTCGTTCTGCTTCGGTTTGGGAGGCAGCCTCATGCCCTGTAATCACACCAACGTCCGCGTCAGTCGGCCGTGGAGGAAACGGCAGCCGCCCGCACATGTCGCCCCGCGGAGGCCAGCTCGTGCCCGGACGGTGGCGAGGGGGATGCTGGCCGGGAGCAAGCGGGCTTTCCAGGGGGCCCCCGTGTGCCCACCCCCGCTTTTTCCCCTGTCGTCTGCTGTCCCGAGATGGGATTTGGAAAACACTCCTGCAACGACGCCCCTAAAGCGCAGCCGCTCCTGCACCAGAACCACGGCCCGGGGCAGCTCCCAGAACCTTCCCCGGACGGACCAGAGCGCGCACGGCCAGACTGGAGCGGAGAACTTGTGTTTCCCTTGTTTTACTGCGTGCCCGTCTTGTGCGTTTACGCTCGCACTTCCTCAACCCGCTGCGGCATCCAGACACCCAGACTCCGAGTCCTGGCGAACACGGGAGACCCACCGGCCTGCCCAATGCCGGGCCGGGCTCTGCCTCCTCGGACCCTCACCCTGACGAGGACACAACCCTTGGCTCTGGAGTCTCCACACTCCATGAGTCGGCAGCAACGAGGAACAAAGGTAAATCAGCCCCCAGTCCCTAGGACCCGTGGCTCTGTGATCACGGACATGAATCCACAGGAGAACCCGCTGTCTGGGCCCCTGGGTGGGGGGGGCGGGGGGGGGGGAACATGACTGCGTCCCACCTTCTCCCAGCAGGCCAGCACCACCGCTCTCCTGAGTGAGTCAGAACCTTTGTTTCCACTCATGTGCCAGAGCCAGCCGGGTGTTACAGAAATCAGAATGACCAGTTTCTACAAAGAAGGGCTCCGGCCGACTGCACAGCTCCCAGGTTCAGTGCGGACAACAAGCGAGGGAGGTCATCCCAGGACCCTGACAGGAGGGTCCCCTCGGCTCGTTCACAGGGACACAAGCCCCAGTCACGTCTGCAGCGTGGGGGGCCGGACTCGAGTCCCTTGGTGACGCGTGCAGAACCCTAAACGCCTTGCCCCCCGCCCAGCATCAGGGAGCGCTGCTGGTGCGGGACAGAGTCACAGCGTGCTTACGGCAGGGGTACACGGGAAACCGGAGACACTGTCTCGCCACCACCACACGCGTGAGACGGGGACGCACACGGCCCCTCAAGCAGCTCCACAGGCCTCCGGGCGGGCCGTGCTCCCCACCGACACAGACCAGCGACGGCAGCACCATGACTGAGGGAGAGACCCAGCGTGTGCTGCACGCCCTGTGACGGGGGAAGACCCGGCCTCCCGTCGTTATGCCGACAAGCGCTCAGCGTCTCGAGTGTCCAGACGCGAGTCTGCACGGCAGGGACGCCCAGGGGACCGGCCACGGGGGGACGTACCGTCAGCAGCTCTGCCGACACCTTCAGCGGGACTCTCCAGGCATCTAGAAGGAAACGAGTCACGTTTACGACAATACACGCTCGGGACAGGCAAGCCTGCTGGTAAAGCGCTTTCCCGGGGCTGCTAACGTGGGTGGCGTGGCTGATGACACTGAGGACGGACAGAAGCACACGCTGAAGCTGACGGCTGTGGGAGAGGCGGCACGTGGCTGCGGGAACGTGCTCGGGGGGCCAGGGGCTGGGGGTCCCCCGGGCGAGGAGCACAAGGACCTCGCAGGGACGTCGGGCTGGCTGAGGGGCCGGCACACCTCCCTGCACGATGCCCGTGGGGACGGACTAAAGGACCGACCACGAGCCTTTGTAAAGCTTCCAGAACTCAAGTCAAACGGGCAGATACGTCCCCGGGAAGCCGACTATGGCTTAGCCTGAGGAAGAGCCATCCGGAAACCGAACTCAGCGAGCACTTTGGAAACGGAGCCTGTTCAGGCCGTCTGAATGGGCATGTTCTAGAGCATTCCGCCAAGTGTCCCAGCGTGGCCCAGGGTGAGCAGCCGCACACACGCCTGCCCCGCCCGGCAAGGACAGCGGGCAGAAGGTGGCGCTGGCCCCCAGTGCAGGCGCACACGTCCGGGGAGGCCCCGAGTGCACCTGTCCCCGGGCATCTACCGAAAGGGCAGACGCAAACACCACCCACGGAGCCCCCAGGCAGGAGCGGAGGGCGGAGGGGGACCTGGGGGAAGTGCCGCTCACCCAGCAGGCTGGCCACCAGGTGCGGAGCGGGGGCGAAGGGCTCCGGCAGGCGGAACGTGGTGTAGCGGCCGTCCTGCACCTGCCGCAGCGCCTCAAAGTTCCCCAGGAGGATGTCGCCGAGCCACTGCGCGTTCACGCACGGGATCCGCCACTCCTTGGCCTTCTCGTACTTCAGGCCGGTTGGCCTTTTTTTGTTTTTGAGGAAAAAACACACTTCGTTAAATGTCAGAATCGTCTACTGTTCCAACATTTATCTTCCATCTGGTGTAAGAGGAACAGCAGGGCTGCCTCCGCAGTAGTGACCGTGACCCCGCGGGCCCCGCGCACCTCACCCTGGGCGCCTCACTCACTCTTCTGGCTCGCCTCGCTGCTCCAGGGCCACCTCGGCCACGCCCCACCGCCCCGGCCACGCCCCCGCCAGCCACGCCCCCGCCGCCCCGGCCACGCCCCCGCCGTGCTCACCCCTTGCACACGAGCACCGTGTTGCTGCGGCACAGGTAGCCCGTGTACTTGGCGCCGGCCAGGTGAGCCATGAGCTTCAGGTCGTCTCTGTCGCTGTCGACAAACCCGGTCACGGAGATGATCTAAGCACAAAGAGACCAAGTAAGGCCAAGATGCGGGGACACTGCGACCCGCGACGCTTCCGTCTCCAGGCCCGCTCCTTGTACGTGCCCTCCCGCCCTGCGCCTGGCACCCTCGGAGACAGCCGAGAACTCCTCCCAACAGTGTCAAGACCAGCATCCTGTCCACGGGACACAGGCTACAAATGTAGCCGACGAGAGAGAGGACTGTGGCAGCAAGTGGGGGAAGCTGCGTCTGCGTGACAGGGACACCGCGGCCGTCACTGGGACGAGGCCGCGCACTAAGTGTGAGCGCGAACCGGGCCCGGTTTGAGGCCGTCAGAGCAGGCCCTGCCCCGCAGCCGCCGCTGGGACACCAGACCCGGGACGTGACCCTGCTCCCCTCCAGGACTCCAAGTCCTGTCCTCAAGACGTTAGGGAACCGGGCAGACTCTCCTACGGGCCAGAGCCTGTGCCGCAAGGAGCCCAGGAAGTGAGGTGTTCGCGCCACTGGGGCCCTCAGGGCCGGGCAGGGGAAGCCCGGGGACACACGGGCCCAGGACCCATGCGGGACACCAAGGGCCGTGCAGGACCGCTCTGCTGGAGGAGGGCCAGCAAAGCCATGTCCCTTACGTGCTGAGAACAGGGCTTGCCCCCGGGCGGGAAGGCCACCGGGAAGTGCAGGGCGCGGTGGGGCGGCACCATCTTCCTCTTCTTCAGGACAGTGTTGAGCCAGTGCGCGGTGACACACCTCTTCCTCTCCCGGATCGCCTGGCAGACACAGAGTTCGCGGTTGTAGGGCTTGGTGCTCTGTGGCCGCAGGCTCACTCAGGGTCTCACAGGGGACCGTGAGGCCCGCAGCCACCGCCGCACCTTCCGGGGAGGCCCCGGGGGACTGCCGAGACACGCAGCCCCCGATTTCCCAAAGGAACAAATGACACCGGGGCAGCAGGCAAAGCGTCACACGACTCGGTGTGACGGTCACACCGACAAGAGCCCTCAAGGGGGGCAAGGGCACACGTGTTGTCACGACCTGAAAAACAACCGTGGAGCGGGACCGTGTCTACGACCATCGAAACCCAATTAAAACTCCCCGGTAAGAACAGGGGCCCCCAAAGAACAGGCTCTGCCTGAAATCACCGTACAGGCAACGAAAAAAGCAAAACAAGCATTTCTACATTTGTTGGAAAGTGGGTCCAGGAAAAAGCTCCAGGGTTGACGAGCAGTCTGGGGAGCCGTCTGTCACCCACACATCAACAGGGCCCTGTCCACCAGGAGAACACTCGCTGCCGGGAAGTGAGAAGCCACGGAAACTCAGGCCACAGACGAGGTGACAGCACGCGAGCCCGTGCCCGGCAGGAGGTCGCAGGGCCCCTCGACGGCGGGAGCCTGCCTCCGCCCTCGGCTCAGCCACACGGTCGGGCTGGACTCAGAAACGGCGGGCTAGGGGTCCGTGAAGTCATCTATCCCAGCAAAGACCGGGGAGAAGGCGCTCTGCCATCTTCGGAGGAAGGAAAAGGTCCCTTCCGAACACGGCAGTAACCAGACTCCTGAGATGGTCCCTGAGAAGACCCAGACCGCGTCCCCGCGCAGCCGCCGCCCCTCTACTCACCTGCGCGTACATGCCGCTGACCTGACTCTCGCAGAGCAGGTGCGTGCACCGGCTGGACAGCGTGGGGTCCACGGCGCCGCCGTGCGCCTGGATTATCTAGACACACGGGAGACCCAGAGTCAGCATCCACCTCGGGCCCGGGGGCCAGGACACGGCTTCAAATCAGACCAATACTAGAAGGGCCCACCCTCTGTCTTTATCGTGTTTTTCACCAAAGTATATACGACACGTATTGGTTATGTTTACAGATGTTTCCGCCCAGCACCGTCAAATAAAAATGAACTCCAACATGCATTTAATTTGAATTTCCAGAGGAAAAGACGAGAGAAACAGATGTGCTCTTTCTGCAATGGGGCCCTCTCCACCTGGCTTCCCTGTCCTACGTACCCGCCCACCTGTGACACTTCAGACACTGCCAAGCGTCCCCTGGGGGGGGGGGGGGGCAGAGCCACCCCGGTTAAGAGCCACTATTCTAGAAGGAAGAGGAGCAGGAAGTTAGCAAACACCAAAGTTGATCTTTAGCGGGGCACCGGGGTGGCTCAGTTGGTCGAGCATCCGACTCTTGATTTTGGCTCCGGTCAGAACCTCCGGAGTTGTGGGAGCGAGCCCTGCATCAGGTTCTGTACCGACGGTGCTGAACCTCCCTGGGATTCTCTCTCATCCACTCAGTCCCGCCCCCCACTCATGCTCTCTCTCAAAAAAATCACCAGTTCTTATTGCAGCAGCTCACGAACGTGGCTTGGGAAGGCACGGGACACAACCAGCAACCTCTAGGGCCCCGCTCTCCTCGCCCCGAACCAGGCACACTTGGTGCCCGCGGGTCTTCCTGGGATTGCGATCCTGTTCTGCATCTCCTGACCCCCTGCGGTGCTGGAGGCTCCCGCAGTCAGTCAGACCCGTATCCCCTCCCCCACCTGCCTTTCTTTTCTCTTAGCCCTTCTAGTACCTTTCACCACATCACTCCCAGACTGTGACACAAGAGCACCGCGGGGGGTTTGGAGCTACGCCCACAGACCCCTGGCACTCCTCCCTCGGGAGTAGAGTCAGCCCCTTGCTTGGGCTCAGGATGGACCAACAGGACACGGAGCCGTGACCGCACACAGCTTCCACGACACTGTGGCTTCCCGCTGCTCCGCCTCAGGTCACTGCCCCAGGGGAGGCCTGTGCTGCTCCAGCCCCACGGATGGCCCCGTGGCTCCCGCCACCCAGTCTCCCCCGACTGCCCATGAGCACAGCGCCTGAGCCAGGGCCATGGCCCAGCAGGGTCCCCACCCACGCAGAACCGCCAGGTGACAGGTGTCCCCTGCCGGGAGTCACCATGTTGCAGGGACGTGTCACACAGCAGAGGGCACGACATAGCACATCAGGTCACACCAGGGCGCGAGGCAGGTGCCCCCTCCACTCCCTTCCACGTCTGCCCACCGATGCCCCAGCCCTCGCCCAGCAAGTTCGTTTCCCGCCTCCGCCCGGGCCACCTTCCCAGGCACTGCAGCAGCGCGTGACCAGCAGACGGGCCGTGACATCCGGGGTAGAGAGAGCTCTTCCTCCGGGCCCGAAGACATGGCCGGCCGGCTGCTCTGTGACACATGCGATGCCCTGGGACACTGGACAGCCTTCCAGCTGTGGTTCTCGCTGAGCCCTGGGCCTGGCATGACGGTGCCCACCCGTCCCTCTCCACGTGCCCCTGCCTGCGCTCCCCCTACGCCGGCTGTCCTGTCTTTCGCTGTGCACCCTCCTAGACTAACCCCGGAGCTTCAAACAGAAGCAAACTTCTCTCTTTCGTCTCTTTGCGTCACTCGACTTCTCTTGAGGCCAGTTTCTACCTATCACCTTCTAACACCAGTGACGGTCAGAGTTTCCTGCTCCGTGCTTCCCAGACAGGCCTCTCCCCTCCTCCCCCTGCCCGCTGCCCCGGTTCAGGCTACCGGCATCTCCCAGCTGGCCTAGTCACCGCCTGCACTCCCTTCACTCAACGTGTCATGGTGTGAAGGGTCCATCTCTCCATTTCCCGCGTGTGGTAATAACCAGGGGGCAAAGTCCAGCTTCGTACCGTGCGCAGGAAGACGGGCTTGGAAGGGACGGCCTGGCCACGAGCCCACGCCGCCCCACCGCCCTCTCTGGGCACCGTCAATGCCGGCGCCTACTTGCCTTTACGACCGAGTGCAGGGGCCACCTGTCCCCGCTCACCTCTCCCAAGGACTGTCCTCCTGCGGCTCCCTGCGCCTGCCATCCTGACCCCTCCCCCTCCCCCTCCCCGGCAGCCGTTTCCTCGACCCCGCACATTCCCAGCGTTCCCTGCGCCCCACGCACGCTCGGCACAGGGCTGGGCTTCAACAGCAGGGATGTTTCCTGGGAAGCGCGTTTAAGACCTGCTTGAAGCACACTTGTCGTTTTCCTTTTTGTTTAATTTGAGTCTGTTTCGATGTGTGGCATTAACGGGAAAAGCGTTTACCTGTCCTTTTCTCTGAAGGCCGACACACAACACAGTTCAGCACAGCGACTGCGTCCCCAACCAGACTGGAGACTCTGAGGGCCCTTCCCAGCTGGAGGGTCCGAGGTTGCCCCACGCTCGCCCTTGGGCACAGAGACTGACGGTCCCCCTCCCGGGGCACCAAAACCTGAGCGCATGCTCACACCCCAGTTATGTACAAATAATCCGTGCCCCTCAGAACTTAGGAGCCGAAAGAATCTGAAGAATGATGAAGTCCAGCATTTCCCCTCACGACAGAAATAAACTGAAAACCCAGAAGTGTGACTGATTTGCCCAAGGTCACGAGAGTGTCGAAATAAAAACGCCTTGATACGGTCACAACACAAACACGCGCAGGCGCGTGAGCCCCAGGCCGCCCGCGTCCGTGCGGGTTCGGTGCGGGGTGCACCTGAGCCCCAGGCCGCCCGCGTCCGTGCGGGTTCGGTGCGGGGCGGCACCCGGGGCCACACTCACCCTCTTCCACGCGGCCAGCAGCTGCTTGTCCGACACCTGCTCCGGGTAGTCGGCGATCGCGAACACGCACCCCAGGAGGCACCCTTCCTCGGGAACTGGAACGAAATCACACAATGACGTAAGCCCCCCGAACACGTGCACAGAAGCCGAAACGTTCGCACTGCTCCCTTACACATGCATTTCTGACTCGGATCAGGCTGGACCGTGACGCACGTGGCCTGAGCCGAAACACCCGGCACACACTGGCTCGGCCGTGTGTCGAGCCCCGGGAGGGGCCCTGGTGCTCCCGTCAGGGCGTCGCCGCCCCAGGACAGCGGGCCCGTGTCAGGCGCCAGATGCACGTCCCCTCCGGGAGCCCTCCCCCCACCCGGGCGCCTGCGCACGAGCCTTGGAAGAGGGAAAGACACGCGTCACTCACTCTCCACGGCCGGGTCGTGTCCGAACAGTGGGGGCGGGGGCGCGGGCTGTGGTGGGGGCGGGGGCGCGTGCGCGCGCTGCTGCTGCTGCAGGTGCAGGCGCTGTAGCTGGGCCAGCTGCTGCTGCTGCAGGTGCTGCAGGTGCTGCTGTAGCTGCTGCTGCTGCTGCTGCTGCTGCTGCAGGGGCGGCTGCGCACGGTGTGGCGGCGGCTGCGGGAAGGGGTGCGGCGGCGGCGGGGCGTAGGGCTGCTGGGGCATCTGTGGCTGCGGCTGGAGCTGCAGGATCTGCTGCGGCGGAAGGTGCAGCACGGGGTGTGGCGGCGGCGGCGGCGGCTCCGGGGCCACCTTCACTTGGCCAAAGAGCACAGCGCCGGCGCCGGTGTGGCCCTGCTGGCCGTGGGTCACCTGCTGCTCCAAGGTTTTCGTGGGCGCAGAAAGGGACTGTAAGATCTGGAAAACACACACGGGGAGAGGTCGTTAGCGGCCGTGGCGGAAACGTACCACCATCCTCCGCGCCAGGAGAAGGCGCAGACCCCGCACTGCCTCAGCCCTGCGCCACACGGCAGCCATAGGCACTTTGCTTGTCTAGTTACCGCGAACAGTGAGCACCACCAACCTCAACAAAGCCAGTGATTCCGAGGCCAGCAGAATTTGGAACTCAGTAACACGGAATAAGCTGACCACTTAAACTGACACACACAGAGACTCACGTGGCTGATGCGACTGACAAGAGTGCAGTGACGGGGCTGCAAAAACAGACCACAGAAGGGCCCTGCCTGCCCCGGGGGTCTGAGCAGGGGCCTGTGCTGCGGGCACAGCGCCTCACCGGCACCCCGGCCCCTGCCACGCTGCAGACTTCGCCTCACCCAGCGGACCCCATAACCGCTCGGCCTGGCACGAGCCTCCTCTCCGCACCTGCCACTTTCCAAGAGAGGAAGGGGCCTCGGACGAGGCGGATGTGAAGACCACCCCCAGCGAGAGCACCGCCCCCCTCACCCGGCCCTGGGCCCTGCAGCTCTGTAATCAGGGGCCGGACAAGACACCAAGGCAGGTCTGTTTAAATGGTAATCGTCCCCTCAACGGAGGCAGCGTCAGCACAGCTGGGAAACGGGCCGCTTCTTCAAAAAGGAGTGAAGGTCTTCAGATGGAGGGAAATGTTCTGAGCAAGAGAAAACCCAGCCCCCCAGACCGGCTCCCTCCTGGCTCCTCCCGGGGAGCCGTCCATCCGAAAGCTGCAGGGCAGGAGGGGCCGGGGCATCAGAGGGCACACTCTTTTATTAGCCTGCACTGAATAAAACAGAAGAACTCTGTTGTATGAGGATTTTTTTTCCAATATGTTCAAAACTTGGAAGCCACCTTCTGATGGTCAAGAGAACTAGACAGACTTTCCTAGAACTCAGTAAAGACAGCACAGCCCCATTAAAAGCACACTTGCCATTTTTTTTTTGTTTTCTAATGTTTTTATTTATTTTTGAGAGAGACACAGTGCAAGCAGGGGAGGGGCAGAGAGAGGGAGACACAGAATCAGAAGCAGGCTCCAGGCTCTGAGCTGTCAGCACAGAGCCCAACGTGGGGCTCAAACCCACGAACTGTGAGATCTTGACCTGAGCCGAAGCCGGACGCTCAACCAACAGAGCCACCCAGGCGCCCCCACACTTGCCATTTAAATAAAATTCTAGAAATTCAATTATAAGGGAAACCCTGACTATACAAAAATCTCAACTATGATCTTAAAACGTATCCTCCACTTAAACAGACTCCCGAACATAAAGGTGATGTTATCTGCACGGGTAGCAGACTCTGGATTTAGGGGTGAAACAGCCGCCTTTGAAGCGGCCCTGGCCGAGCTCCTGGGGCTCCGTCGGGTGAGCACCCGGCTTGAGCTCAGGTCCCGATCTCGGGGTTCATGAGATCAACCTCCACGTCGGCTCTGCGTCAACTCGGAACCTGCTTGGGGTCCTCTGTCTCCCTCGCTCCCTGCGCCTCCCCACTCTTGCTCATTCTTGCTCTCTCAAAAACAGATAAACATTTTTTAAAAAATGAAGTAGGCCAACTTCGGCTTGCACGATCTGCCTTCGGAATCGCCCTGCGATAAGCCATCCACTCCGCGAGGAGTCTCACCACACTCCCGACAGCAGCCTCCTTCGGTAGAGCGCTAGCCAGAAGAACAAGTTTTCTGACAAACTCGTGAACAGCAGGGTGACGGTTTCTTCTCTATGCTCACAAGTACTGACGGTGCCCTGTCACGTGGAGGGAACCGGACGGCAGCGCCCGCCGCACCAGACGGCAGGACGGCACCTGGGATGCGCACGCTTCCGTAAAAACCACATGGGGCGCATGGCAGGCCCCTGCCGGCACCTCTGCGGAGGATCCGGAGCCGTGGGCGCAGTGGCTCGGGACAGTGGCTGCTTCCGGAGAGGACACGGGACTCGGGCGGGCGGAAGCTGATCACTTTACAGCCTTTGGTGCCACTTGAGTTTCTGAAGTCTGGTACATACGTACTCTTTACTCAGAAGTAACAACCCACGTGAACCTGACCGGTACCAAGGAATAACGGCCTGTCCGCCACAGTGGGCTGCCTCGCGATGCCTGCTCCCCGGCCCTGCGCCTCCCCCCAGGTCACAGGGCAGCTCCGGCCGTATACAGAGGGTGAGCGAGCACGGACGGCTGAACGCCAGGAGCCCAAGCTGGTCCTCTCGCATCTGGGCGGTGGGGCAGGCGGGGGCTCCAGGCCTGAAGCACGGAGAGAGAGGCTGCTCCGAGCAGACGGCGGTCAGGACAAGAGCCCGACCTGGAAAGCGGGGCACCCGCCGGGCCACCCAGCAAGGGGCTCCCAGGACGCCCCCTGGACTCTGACATCAGGCGGCTTTTCGGCCTCTGCCATGTCTCTGGCTGGGAACACGTGCTGCTCTTCAGAAATCAGAGAAACGAGTGGGATTCTTGGCTGCGTGATCGTGTAACCTGCCATTCTGCTAACATGTGCAGTGAACATCAAGTCTGGATTTTCCCCTCCTATGACGCTGCCGCTGCCTTTAAACTACTTCATATCCGAGTGCCCCAACACGCAAAGAACCACGGGACGGACAACGTGACTCCTGGCCACCGCAGACTCGCAACCTGAGCAGACTCGGACGGTTGGCTGTGTCCTCCCGCCCCCGATCTACTTTCACACTAAACCCGCCCTCTAGCTGTAACGTTTCAAAAATTCGTTTTCTTCACTTACAGCAGCAAAACGCACCGCGTCTCGGCTCACTGCAAACGACGCCAAACACCCCGGGGCAGCGGCTCTCCCTGCGGCCGGGCCGGACCCAGCGCAGGCCGGCTCCTCCAGTGGCCCTCCTTCGAGGCGCACCCCACTCCCGGATCCCACCCCCCAGGGGATGATCCCATCCCAAATGCGGATTTAGGGAGCATGGGGTCCAAATGGACATGGGAAAAGCAGCGGGGGCGGGCGGTGAGAGCCGGCAGACGGACACAGGGGGCCCACGGGCTGCAGACCACAGGAGGGGTCCGTGTGCTCCCTGGGCTGCAGGCCGGGCCCCCAGACTCATGTCCAGGGGCAGCTGGGTCTCCCTGCCATGCCCTGGTCACACCACCGCTCCCTCCGGGCTGTCCTCCAGCTGCCTTCTCCCGCCAGGCCTCCCTGGCTTTCCAGTTCTTTCTGACCATCCCCTCCACCCCTGACCGCTCTCCGGTGCTGGGACCGCATCTCATGGCTTTACCACCCCCTCCCCCTTTTCCCCTCCCCATTGGAGGCGCTGCGGCCCACGGACCCGGCCGCTGGCTCTCTGTGTTCCGTCCTCGCCCCTCACCTCTGGCGACCCCCGTGATCATGGGCCCCAAAGGGACGGAGCCACACTCTGACCACCTCCACTCAGAGCCTCCTTGTCCCCTCAGGTCCTCGCAAGCCACCACCTTCCAGACCGGTGTCTCTGCCAACCCAAGTGCTTCCTGGGCCCACAAGTGAAGGACCGTGACAGGAAGTGCAAGTACGGGGCGCGCGCGGGGGACGAGCCCACGGAAGGCGCCTCGCCGCCAAAGGGGGGGCCGCCGCTCAGCCACCACGCGCTGTCCCCATTCACTGCAAAGTCCTGGTTCATCCACTTTGCAAGGAATGCCAGAAATCCCATTTTTGTGGGCAATCTCACGATTTTGGCAAATAAATTAAAAAAAATTATTTGCCCCACACTAAACGTGTCAGGCTGAAGGTGGCATGGCTGCTGGCGCGTCGACTGGCCCCCGTCTCCCGTCGCCCGAAGCCGCCGCGCCTCCGGCACCGCTAACGACCATGCCGCACTCCGGCGCCTCCGCCCGACCCGCGGTCCGACCTCTTCTCCGCCTCCACCTGTCTTACCGGCTCCTCATCTCCTAAGTGGGGTCCCGACCACATCCAACAATACTGTCTTCCCAGGATCCCCTATCAACTCTTCCAGAACCTTCCATTCACCTCAAACCCGATGACGTCTCTCTCCCCTCCCTCTACCACTTTGCTTGGCGCCATCTTAATTCTTTCCCGTCTGATGTCTGCGAAGTTTCCTTCTCTTCCACCTTATTCTGGCGTCTCACGGCTACGTCAGGGAGGGAGGACACGGGAAACAACAAAACATTTTTAACACGCGCCTCAAGGCCCGCGGACTCTCTTCCCTTACAACACAGCAAGTTCACGCCCGCGCCTAGGTCTCCACAGTCGCTGTTCCTTTCTCTGGGAGCCCTCCACCCCCACCCTGCTCTTCCCGTGGCCTGCCGTCCACACCTCCTCCGTGAAGCCCTCCCGGACCACGCCTGCCGACTACCCTCCCTCCCCCGGCGGCTATGCTAGGACGCCTTATCAACTGTCCTCAAGACGCCCTGGCCACAGACCCACAGGAGCCCCTCTGTCCCTGCGTGTCTGTCCCCACACCTGAAACGAAGGTGGGGAACTTCGATGCACCACCCCACAACTTTCTTTCAGGCCTAAATTGAAGGACGTCTACTAAAACTTTCGAAGTCCCTTCGTATCAACAAATTCCCGTCTCGACAGGATCACCTGAGATTAAGGCTCCTAGAGACGAATGAGGAGCTCACGTTACGTTATGCGCCCACCGTCAAGTTCGCTATGAGGACGCCGGTCAGTTTCCTGCCTCCCGCGGCTGCCACCGCTCGCCTGAAGCTGAGTGAGCGCAGAGCCTTCCTCAGGGCCAGGCCCTCCGCCACTGGTGTCCTGCCGGAGTTTGAGAGACTCTCGACCGCACACACACACGCACACATGCACACGCGCGCGCACACACACACGCACACACGCACACGCTCCCCGCAGAACAGTTCTCACACAGGTAAGCACCGCTGGTAAGTCAGCTGTCCCGGAGCAGTGGGAAATCCTACCCGGTACTGAAATAACCGGTCAAAGTCAGCTCTAAACTCCATTATGTGAGTTTCTGCTCTTTCGAGAGGGACTTACGTGGGCTACATTTGACGGTCGGCTAATCTGCTGAATATCAGCATTATTGGTAATGTTTCTCAGGGTCCGCACGGCCGGACTCCAAGTGGCGATCATTTCTGATCTCTCAGAACTCTGCAGGTTCTGTCCCGGAGCCATTAACGGGCCCCGGACGTCGGGGGGTAAGACGGTGCCCGGGACGGGCGGCACGTTGGCACACAGGTTGATCAGGCCGGGCTCCTTTCCGGGGGGCAGCCTGCGCTTGGCCGGGGCCAACTGCGGCACTTCGGCGGGGGTCCAGTTCAAGTTCCGCTCTTGTTTCTCCGGCGAGGAGTCCGAGGAATCGTCAAACATCAACTCCCCTTTGGCCTTCTCGGTGGTTGATTTGGGGGAGAGCTGCTGGTCACCCGAAGGGGACCCTCCTTGCGAACTGGCAGGGCTCGATTTTTCGTCTGTACTCCCCTCATTTTGGGAATCCTGCTCCTCATTTTCTACCTCCTCCTCCTCCTCCTCTTCTTCCTCTTCTTCCTCTTCGTAAATAATGAGGCGAGGATGGTAAAATGCTTCATCCTTCTTGGTCTTTTCGGACACGCAATCCAGGACCCAGTCAGGGGTGACAATCTTAATGCTTGCTCGCTTTAAAGCACATTCATATTTCTCCTACAAGCAAAGAACACACACGTAAACACGGCTGTAAGTGTGACCAAACCTAGACCTGTGCACCGAAAACCACCTCAGGGCCGGGGCGCGGCTGAAACGGTCGGCGTCGGTGACCCCCTTCCAGACACAGACAGGCTTGAACCCCTCCCAGAAGCACGGCCAGAGCCCAAGGGAACCACGGGTCTAGGAACTAAGGACGGCCTCACCTGCGACAGCAACCTACGGGCTTTGTCCACAATCAATCTTACAGATGGTATTTGAGAAAAAAGGACAGCTAGCAGCCCCCACGGAAAATCCTCTTTTGAGCAAAATGACTAAGTGCCGCCTCATCTAGTTTCTGCTCAATGATAATCTGCTTGAAGCCGGAACCCCCTCGGGCCGTCGGGAGGTCAGGGAGGGCGGCCGACTTTTCACGGGGAGGCTTCCCCAATGAGGCGCCCGGAGTTCATCTCCACGGGAGACTCGGAGGACGCGGCCCGTCTCTGACAACGAGGTTTACAGCCCAGCTCTGGAGGGAAAGTGAGCACCAGCGAAAACACGGTGCACACTGCAGCTGAGCGGGGTGGGCGTGGTACCAAGAAGGGCCCCGGCACAGGCAGGGCCGGGCTGCGGCCAGGGGCATGGCCGCAGGGCGCACGGGGAAGGTGAGCTCCCAGGCTGCCGCTCCCTTGCAGGTAAGGGTGTTGAGATGGAACAGACACCGAAGGATAAAAGACACAAATGAAAAAATATTAAGCAAGAGTAATACGATGCCACAACTTAAACGAGTTTGCGGGGTGCCTGGGGGCTCCGTTGGTTAAGCATCCGACTCTTGCTCTCAGCTCCCGTCATGATCTCAACTCATGGTTCCTGAGTTCGAGCCCCTCGTCCAACAGCATGGAGCCTGCTTGGGATTCATTCTCTCTCTCTCTCTCCCCCCCCCATCCCCCACTCTCATAAGAAGAAAATAAACTGAAAGAAATTAACAAATGAGCTTCTGACCATGGTTCACTCGCCTAACAGAATCTCGCCCGGCTGCTTCGAGAGCCTAGAGTAACAGCACACCTGGACCCCACGTTAAAATCCGTTTCCTGTCAAGGAGACCGAAGAGGGCACCCGCCCTCACAGTCAGGGTGGGGGTGACCAGGCGGACGACCGCCCTCAGGCCAGCGCAGGCAACTGGCAACGGCAGCACCAGGAAGCAGGACCTCCTTCCGGGACAGAGTGGCCCCCTCGAGCCTCTGGGACGTCATGCTGTGGCTTCCGAGGACACCCTGCCCGGAGCCACTTCAACACGTGGTCACAGGAGGACACGCCGGAACAGAGTGAGGCCAGGAGACAAAGGGAGGGGTGGGAGCACCCCGCTGGGGGTCACCGCAGTCAACACCTCTGGTGCCCAGTGCCCGTTCTCTGTCATAAATGCGGACGATTGTATGTTGACACAGGGAGGGGGCACCAGGGCGTCACAGCGCCCAAGTACTTGGTGACGTGCTCTCCCCACTGGACACACCACGAACACCCCCCGCTCCCCACTGCCGCTTCTGCCCCAAACGTCCTAGCGCGCGTCTTCGGACAGACTCGGTAAGTGGAGACATCCGTAATAAACCCCCGCGCCGTCACGCAGCTCCGCTGACTGGCAACCGCCTGCAGCCGGTCTCCTCCGGCCCCCGGCACTGTGACCCCCCGGCCCCCTTCCCCCCGCCGGAGCTGGGGAGCGCCCTCAGACCCGGGCCTGACCCGGTTTAACCCCGGCATGCCACGCTGCTGCGCAGTGGAGAGTTCAGGCCGTCCCCCGTCCCGCGGCCCACTGCGTAGTTACTTCTGGCATCATCCATTCAAGCTGTCACTAGTGTGCGTTTGGGGTTTGGTCACCATGAAAAAGTGACGTGAATTCTCGACACACATATCCTAAATTGTTGGTCTAGGACGAACTCGTGGGTTCTGGCCTCAAAGGTATGAAAAGCCCTTTTAGCTCCATACTTCTCACTACAGAACCTGCTAAAAGGCTACACCACCAACTGCGTACGACGCCAGCCACGGACCCACACCCGAGAACAGCGTTTTCCATTCCTAGCCGCGTGCTTAAGCTCCCTGAAACCACGCTGTGTGTAAAGCATGATTTAAGTAATATATTTTATTAAGATACAAGTGTTTTGAAACTTCTGCGTAGAGAGCAGGCGGGAGCAGCCGAATGAGACCACAGTGCGCATGAACCAGCGAACGAGGCTGATGCCCGGCTGATGGACGGACCCCTCCCCTGAAGGCCTGGAACCGACGTGCCGCCTAACTAAAGAATTAACTAACGCTGAGAATGGAAAAAAACAACAAAAAAAAGATTTTACTTTTAATTCTAAAAATCATTCTGCAACATTTAAGTATGAAATGTTAACTCAGCCCTGCCACAGTGAACGGAGGAGAAACTCCCGCGCGGACCAGAGGCCCGTAGCGTCCTGACGGCCGCCCCAGAGGTCAAGTCTGGACGCACCCCAGAGTGTTTGTAAGCTGCGTAAACACGACTAAATAACGTATGTCTAAGATAAGATGTCTACGCTCTTTTCCAAGGTACAAAGATGGTTTGTTGAAAATAAAATATGAGGGGCAACTAGGGGCCTCAGTCGGTTACATGTCCAACTTCAGCTCAGGTCATGATCTCACAGTTCGTGGGTTCGAGCCCCACGTCAGGCTCTGTGCTGACGGCTCAGAGCCGGGAGCTGCGTCAGATTCTGTGTCTCCCTCTCTCTCTGCCCCCCCTGTTTGTGCTCTGTCTCTCTCTCTCAAAAATAAATTTAAAAAATTAAAAAAAATGTTTTTCAATTCTGTTCCCAAACGGCAAAAGTACTGCCACGGCCGTGCAGCACTGTCGCGGCGCCCTGTGGACAACAAAGAGGAGCCAACCCCATTCCTGGCGCGGGACCACCGGACCGGCTGGGGTTGTCCATGCACAGAGCAGGCCGCACCCCACATCTCCTCTCGGCGGGACCAACTGCGTCTAACACAGTCCACGCACAGCACCGCCACTCACGCGTTCCCTCACGCCTCCCCAACAAGGGAGTTTCTGTCACCGAAAGACAGTCACTGCTTGAACAGAGGGGACCTAAGAGCAAGCATCCAATGCCCTTGCCTGAGCTGACCGACAAGCGGCGTCATCCCCGGGCTCGAGTCCTCGCCTGCGCCCTCGCCTGCACGAGTTACCAAACGCCCGGACTCAGGAGCCAACAGTGTGGGCCGACAATGCCCGGGCTGTGGCCAGGGGCCAGCGGGTCCTCGGGCCACGGCGGCCACCGCAGACCATCCCTGCCCGGCAGCAAGCACACTCTGTTCTGCTGATTCTGTTCTTAAATCCCTTTCTTCTCCACCTAACTGACCATTTTAAAAATCCAAGATTATGAAAGATTAGTTTCACTCTGCCATTTAAACATGTTCTTGGCTCATAAAAAAAATGTAAAGAAAAAAAGAATTTAAAGAGATGCTGTTTATTTCTGAGTCAGACACACATGCACAGCCTCTTCAGTGACCACTCGGCTCCTCAGAAGTCCTGGCTCCTGTTACAAAAGGTACAAAGACTGTTTCCCTTCGAGCTAGCCACCTACGGTCAAATGATTTACTCTTAACCATAAGTTATAAAATATTACTATGAAAACAGCCATTACACTATTTAACCAAAATGTACTAGATCTCTCTTAAACTGTTACACAAAATATGAGTTTTTACTTTGAAAGACTGAAGAGGCACATCTTACATTTCCTTCAGAAATGGCTTCACTGACACCCACACTCGCCGGGTGACAATGGGTCTCCCTGTCGGGAACCCAGCGCGGCCACGGCACACGTTTACGGACGGCCTCTGCTCAGCGTCAGAGTCTATGCGAAGGGGGTCTCCTCCCAGGGCAGGTTCGGGGCAGCCGCGTTGCCCACCGCCCAGGGAACCTGCCGCCGCCCCCCTGCAGCCAGTGCACCTGCGGGGAGACCAGGATGGCCGCGCGGACTCAGAGACAAGAAAAACAGAAGATGCGCGTATGTGCAAAGCCAACTCGCCAGAAACACACTCTTGTCGACTCTCCAAGTTACCATCGTTCCTGGCCTCCAGAAGGCGGTGGTCCTCAAGCTCTCCTGTGCATCAGAATCGCCAGGAGGGCCTGGCCCAGGGTGCCGGGCTCCGCGCCTGCCCACGCCGAATCCTGGCTTGCGAGGTCTGGGCCGCGGTCTGCGTTTCTCACAAATCCACAGGGGCGGCGGGGGCTGCTGACCTGGGGCCCCATCCGGGAAACCAAAACTCTGTGGCCCCACCAGTGCTCAGAGACAAGGACCCGTGATTATCGAGGTGCACATACTTTTATATATTCTAGACCATTAGAAAGGACACGGCATCGGAAACTTCGCCAAATATGTGTCTACAAAGTTATAATCAGGACAAGACCTTTTGCAAAATTGTGAAGATGACTATATACTTTCACAAATAAAAATGAACTAAAGTTTCAATGGATTGGAAAGGAAACTAGAGATTTCTATTCAACGCCGAATAGAAATGATAATCATGTTGCATCCTCTGTGGAATGAAGCCAGGTCTAAATAATATAAACAAACAGAAGTAGCTTTTGTAAGTGGAATCTAGTAATTAATTTAAGAGAAGCTCAAAACCAACCCCCCGATTACTGGACTTGCTGACGAGAGAGGAGAGAGGCGAGCGTGCGGGAGACGCTCACCCCTTCGGATCGCGGACGCCCGAGGGGACGTGGGAGAGGCGAGCGCTTACCCCCTTTGGTTCAGGGACGACCAGGTGCGTGCATTTCTTGTTGAGGTGCAGCTGGCAGGTCCCCCCATAGAAAGTGAGCAGCGCCCACAGGGTGCTCCTGTCCTCGGACGACACCTGGGAAAGAAGGACAGCGGGCTTCCGTCACACATCTCAACCGTGCAAGTCTGCTCACCATACAGTCTGCACGGAGCAGTCTTTCAGGAAAAGCGATGGGGAGAGCAAGCCGAAGGAAGGGGGCGTCCCTCCGGCTGGCGAGCAGCAGGTCTGAAAACTTCTCCATGCGGTGGCAGCAGGGTCATCAAGGAACGCCTTCATCGTTAAGAAATAAATACTAATTAAGAAATGGATAAAACAGAAAGACAGAAACAGTTACTCGCGAGCTCAGGGAAGATGTGTTACCTAACACACAGAGGAAACGAGGCCGGCGTGAGGGATCGCCTTCGTGCTTGGGAAGTGACGCGGCCCGCTCCAGCGGAACCGCGCGGGCTGGAAAGCAGGCTTCCACCAAAACAGCACAAACCAGGGGCCATTTGCTGCCTCCTCCTCTGTGCCCGGAACCGTGCCAAGGGCTTCACCTGTATTCCTAGTCCTCACGAGCACCGGGCGAGCAGAAATCATTCAGCCCACTGTCCAGATCGGGAAACAAACTTGCAAAATTACAGCTAATCATCAGAGGGGCCGGCTTTATGCACCCCAGTGTTCGCAGCGGCACTGTCAACACCACCAAACCATGGAAGGAGCCTCAATGTCCACCATCTGACGAATGGATTAAGATGTGGTTTATCTACACAACGGAGGACTACATGGCAATGAGGAAGAATGAAATCTGGCCATGTGTAGGAAAGTGGATGGACCTCGAGGGTGTCATGCTGAGCGAAATAAGTCAGGCAGAGAAGGACAGATCCCATATGTTTGCACTCATAGTTCTAACAGGACAAACCTAACAGAGGACCATGCGGAGGGGAGGGGGAAAGAGTTAGGGAGAGGGAGGGCGGCAAATCATGAGAGACTCTTGAATGCTGAGAACAGACTGAGGGCTGAAGGGGGAGGGGGAAGGGGAGGGGGGTGCTGGGCATGGAGGGGGCACTTGTGGGGAAGAGCACTGGGTTGTTACATGGAAACCAGCTTGACAATACACTATAAAAAATAAAATTAAGAAAAACGCAGGTGTGTCTCAACCCAGGCCTACCGACATCTTCCTGCCGTCCTGTAACTTCTCTAAGGGCAATTACTCCCAAAAATAATTTCTACAAAATAAAACGTTAGGAGTCTGAAAGACAAAAGAAGTATGAAAACAAAGGCGTGTGAGCTAATTCTAACACAGTCATTTAACCAGGTCACGTTGTTTTCCTGAGTAATTTACTGTAAATTGAGGGTTATGGTTAAGAATTCTGTTAATTCTCAAGATAATTCTGGGCAGTATTACAAACAGCGTGTTTAAATGCTGCCATTACCCAGCTGGCGAGGACTCTACTATCTCACATCTCTTTTCATCCAGTTTCCAGAAATTACTTTGCGCACTGCACTCTGTGAATACTGACAAGAACACATTAATTTCCTAAAATCACCATGAAAACCACTACTTTATACCTCGTTCATTTAGTCAGTCACTGTCACATTTCAGAAGACTGGATCAGGAAGCTATTATTTTTTACTGGAGGCTTTCAGGAAAACACGGATCTCGTGCCGCATTTGGAGAGGGGAGATTTAATTACGTGATAACACAGACGCTCCAGAGAATCACGACACCCTCTTTATTAAAAATGAAGTTAAAAAGGCAGCACCGGCTCAGCCCGCCGGAGCCACAGGCCCGCGCCTCAACAGGGAGAAGCCTATGGCTGTGGAGGGGGCCTCGGCCGGGCGGGAGACCGGGAGTGACAAGGGTCTCCAAAGATGAGCTCGGCCCCGCCGGAGACCTTCCACGAACCTGACGCTTCGCTGTCGCACGTCTGGGCCAAACGGCGTCAAGCATCCAAACCAGCTCCCGTGATGGCTCTGCCTTCACATCAACAACCAAGAACGCTCTTTCCCAACGGTGCCCTAGCCGTGATGAGGTATGGGGCCATTTCTGTTTCCATTTTTATGCTTTTGTGCATTTTCCAAGTTTTCAAGAGCATTAATTTCATAACTGGGGAAAAGTGCCCCTTTTTTTAAAGCAATCTTTGTAAACTACAGATCTTGCGTCTCGGCCAACGAAGCTCTGAATCCCGACACCTGAGCGGTGGTGGGTCAGGCCACCCGGCGACGCCCCCACACACCGCCTCGTCTCAGGGACGACACTGCTCCCACGCGCTGGGCTCTGGCCCGGGCCCTGCCAGGCCTCAACGGCCACTCGGCTGGCGCCGGCCCCGGACCCCCCACAGGCCACGCCCACGCGCTGGCCTCACCCCGAGTCCGCCTGCTCATTCGTCCCACTATCCTGTCCTCTAAGGACACGGAGCAGAGGACAGTCACCTTGCCCACGGCCCCCCTGAACAAACGTTTCCTTCACCCCCTTCTGGGCACAAGTAGGACACTCCTTGGTTCTAAACCCCAAGTCTGTCCCTGTCCCTCTTAAAGAAACAACAGCTGCAGCTACAGTTAGAGGCGCAGGTCTCACTGAGGCCTCCACCCCCACCGCTGGGCCCCTCCCGGGACCTCGTGCAGGGCAAGGCCCAGGACTGATGGGTGACTGAGGTCCGGGACGGCTCTCACTTTCAGTCTGCACGACGGGGGTCACAAGCCCGGCCAGGCTCCGCGTCGGACCCCCGCCCTGTCCCCCGAAACCCGCCCGGCCCCGCGCCAGCCCCGGCTCCGGAGACGGCAGGCGGCGAGCGTGCGTCTCAGCGCCCGTGGCCCAGGCGGCCCCCCGCCCCCGACCTCGCCCCGGGAGAGTTCTGGAAGACTCCAGCAGGAGCTCCAGCCCGAATCAACCCCCTGACGGGGTGAAGACAGAAGGCCACGAGCAAAGAGTCCTGTCGCAGGGCGGAGCCCGGCCTGCTGCGCGGGCAGGAGCCGGTGCGGACACGCGGAGTCGCTCGGACAGCGCGCCGTCCAGGTGGCCCCGCCGGGTGCAGGCTCCACGCCGTGTACCCGCTTTACCCCTGGGTCAAAGCCGGTATTCCCCTCCGGACCATAAGCTTCCTGAGGGGACATCCTGTCTTCCTGTGCCCCCACCACACGCTGACTGAGGGGACATCCCGTCTTCCTGTCCCCCCACCACACACTTCCTGAGGGGACATCCTGTCTTCCTGTGCCCCCACCACA
>PJEM01017252.1:0-22782 GCA_004023845.1 Helogale parvula | reverse complement strand
GGAATATGTTACGACCCTCATTGTCCATCTGGGCGGAGGAGTGAGGCACTCATTTGAGTGATAAACCAGGCGTGCTGCATAGGGAGTGAAATTCCCGGGCGGCCCGTGGGGGTGGGGCGCTGACCTCAAAAGTAATAAAAACTAAGGAGAAGGATGAGAGAGGTCAGGAGAGAAGAAAAGAAAGTAGACAAATTTGTCTAACTTAGCAGGCAGGTTCAGAATTTATGCTTAAATAACACCAAGAGTTTTAACAAATAAGAAACACAAGAGAAAATGCAGCAAACCAGTGATCCATCCCAGATAGGAAAGGTCATCTCTCTCAGTAATAATAATAATAATAATAATAATAATAATAATAATTGAACAAACAAACAGGATTGGGACATTTTCCTCTAAGTTGGCCTTTCATCTTTAAATGTGGAAACGTCAACACCAAATGGAGAGAGGGAAAGCAGTTTTCCAAACCCCACAAACCAAGGGACTCCCGGTGAGCTGTGCGGCCCTTCCCTGGCGAATGCTGGTGCCCTGGCAGCCTTCGGGCTCCGGGTTCAAAGGCAAATAGCAGAGAGCTTGCTACTCAGGAACTTGCTAAATGTAACCGATGGGGAAATTTTGTGGCAGAAACTCTGGACTTTGAGAGTAATTCTGAATGCCCCGCAGGCAGCTCCGAGGATTTAATTGCCGGCAGCCACTTCAGAACAGCCGTGTGGGCACATTAAAGATGCTTGTGAAGAACAGCAGGTCATCACATGCAAAGTCTCGAAATAGTCAGCCAGTCAAATCAGTGGAAAAAATCAGCTTTTGTTAGATTTTGCAGCTTCAGGAATTAGGCATTCACTGCAGAGCTGCGGTTTTGAGAAATTGCAATGTCAGGCATGTTCCCAATGGGGAAATATTGTGAGTGTGGAGGAATGTAAGATCGGGTTTGACAACGGGGAGACTGACAAGAGTCATCACCCAGGCATGGTTTCTCTCTGAGCACCCCGAAATGCTAACTAGAGCTGGTATCCACAGGCAGCCGTGGCGCTCTCTGTTCGTCCTGCGCACTTGAGAGCCACAAACAGGAGTCTTACCGCCTGGAGGGCTGACCCGGGACTTCGCAGGATGAGCCCCCGAGCGGAGGGCAGAGTACCGTGCAGGTGCGCAAAACCCCCACGGGACACCAACAGGAAGAAATTCAAAACAGAGGCCGACTTTTCTTTTTATTTCTAAGCAGCAGGAGGAGACCCAGGTGAGCGTCTTCTGACCTGGGAAAGGATTTGAAACCTCATGCTTTTAAGTGATCCAAACTATCAGGGGAAATTTCAGGACATAGAAAAAAGCCCAAACTTCAGCAGTAAATTTACCGTGAATCTCCACGTAGAGGGATAAGCAGACGCATCGCTCTTTGTGTTAAAAATTGAACTGAAGACTGAAGTTTATTCTTGTAAAAACTGGCTATTTGCATTTTCACCCTACAGAGAAATGACAGATGTGTGCTCAAAGAGAAGGAAGAATTGAGGTGAAAAGTTAGTCAATATGGTATTTATTGTATTTCTAATCTCTGTTGAACCGTAGCGTGGCGACATGGGAAAGAATACACGATTTGGAGTTAGAACTGCAGCTGAATCCTGGCTGGGCACATATCAGCTCACTGCCCTTGGTCAAATGCCCTTTTTCTGAGTCCATTTTCTCATATGCAAAAAGAAATAATAGAACCCACTTCCTAAGAATCTGGCCAGGATTAATGATGCAAGGAGCATGCTGTGTCTTGCAGAGGGTAGACCCTTAGTAAGTGCTCACTTGACACATCAGCCCGTGCCAGCCCGGGCAGGGGTGCAGGGGGGCATCGATGCCAGATTTGGCCTGAGCGGGAGCAGTGTTAATCATCTGTGCCAACATGCCCGTAGAGTCATATTAACGACAGGCCGTCTTTACAGTTACACGACAACCGGCATATTCGTTCATTCGGCTGTTGGACAAGTAATGTGAGGTTATCATAGGAGCGACATGTGTGTGCGTGGCCGAGTGCCAGGGCGCACGACCCCAGTGGGGGAGACTTGTCACGGGAGCAAGTACTGAGGGCTGAGGGACAGAGCTATCTGCTACATGCTGCCTGGTCACTCGAGCCCCATTTGGGAGAATCAGGGAAGGCGTCTCAGAGGAAGTGAAAAGTGGATGCTGGACATCCTGGTCTGGTCAACGTCCCGTGTCCCCGGTCTTGCCCCGAGGCGTGCACACTGCATATCTGTGTGCACCAGGGAAAATTGCGACATAAATCTGAGTGAGAACCGCTTTGTCTGCCGGTGAGCTGCGGCTGCAGGTTGGCTCTGAGCTGTCAAAGATGCAGGCTCAGAGGCTCGCTCCGCGCAGCCTCCGTCCTCAGGGTGCGCAGGACACCGGAGGCTGCTTCGCGTCCAGGACGGAAGAGCCGGTGGGCAGGCCGAGGCCGGGGCCCCGTCAGAGGTGGGCTCTCAGGTCCTGGGTGACACTGGGTACCGGTGCCAGGGGGCAGACCCCCAAATTTGTGTGATAAATATTAGCTGCTAAACCTGTGTCCACGTCTTTTAAATTCGAGGACCGATGTATTACTTACAAAGCATTCTCGCTTAATTGTTCAGTTAGATGACTTTTGAAAAAAATTGAATTAGTGAGAGAAGAAAAACATTTAAGCTGGATGATTAGAATCTCATAAACAGGAAGGACTGACTGATTTACTGCTTTTATTTTCCATTTCCCAACAAACTGTTCTGGCCGCCTGTGAAGGTCTTGCCTCTCCTGGCCCAGGGCGAGGCCGCGACCCGAGGAGCAGGTGCCCCGCTCTGGCCTCTGCTTCACGGAAGGGACAACAGAAGGAACAAACAGTCCTCTGTGTGCCTTCCCGATTTCTGAGTTCACCGGGCTGATCCGTGTTCACACAGACCGGGTCTGCGCAGCCCCGACCAGCGCCACGGGGCCGAAGCACGCACGTCCGTTGGCCGAGGGTAGATGTAAGGGGGGGGGGTGGTGGTTAGTAGTGTGCATAGGATGGGATAAATCAGCTTAGTTGGCTGGAGCATAATGATAAGGAAGCGCAGTATCATTAGTTTCTCCATTCTGTCATCTGTAAAATGGGAATATTCTGTCGTAAAAAGCCTTGATCCGTTAAGTACTTTAAGCGTCTTTTGTGCAACTCGAGGGACCATGTGAGCAAGGAGCCTTCCACACTCAGCCTCCAGAGCCCGTTCTGCTCTGTGACGTCGCCGTTACGCCGGTCACGGTACAGACAGCGGTCCCGATACACATCCAGGCGCTAGATTTAGGCGTGGCCGTGGAAAAGATCATGACCCATGTGAATAGCATGTGAGAAAGTACATTTCAAATACAATACAATGAGAGAAGACGTTCTGTAAAAAAAAGAATCAAAACTATGTTAATAATGTAAGAATTCCAGTCCGGTTTTTAGGTAATCTCAGGGCACAAGGCATCATTGAGGAAATCTAATAACCTATGCATTTTAACTATAGCTTTTTGGAGAAAATGACATTGCTTTTGTTGACTAAATCATTCATAATTTTAACGGATGAGGGTGTCAGGCCAGATAATCAGGCCCCTGTGAGGCGTGGGGAGGGCGGAGTTTCTGAAACCAACTCGTTTTGAGTGTTATCGCCCATGATTAATGCCACTGCTGCGTCATCACTGCCATCCCCTGCATGTCCCTCGTCTGTTCCCCACAACACCCAGACCTGGGGACGCTCTGTCACCACGTGGCTTGTCCAGAGGAAGGAAGATTCTGCGCTCCGAAAGGAGGAATGTGCGGGAACGGAATTGTTTAGATCAGAGCCAATGAAACGAACTAGAGAAGAATACAAATCGAGCAAAGTGAAAGTCTGGGGCGGCTCTGAACGCAGGCTCGCCCCCGGCCGGCGCCATCAGACGGAGCCTCTGTGGGGAAAGTCGGGGGAGGCCGGGCTGGCGGCATTTACAGCCGGAAGGGGCACCAAGCTCCTGACCTCACTGCAGCAGGTCCGTAGCTGTAGGCATGCGCGTCAGGCATCATGACCTGTAATTCTCTCCGAGATGCACCGATTTGAATTTGCTTATGGTAATCCGAGTAAGATACTAATGTAAAAAACTTTCCTGATCATTGAAAAAAAATTGTTTTGGTCTTTCAAAGTGAGAACACTACTGGAAATGTATCCTCAATTTTAAAATGTGAACTATGAAATTTGGGTAACAAACTAAATTATGCACTTACTAAGGGGAATTATAGAAAAGCCTTGAAATCATTAAACCCTATTTTATTCCCCAAAACAAATATATCACCTGTAGGGACGAGTTGCAGGACGCTAAAATCATATTTAAAGTCACAGCTCAAATTTAATTATGCATGTGCATTAAAATAGATCATTTAAAGTCAATCTACAAGCAACAAGTTCAATATTAATTTGAACAAATTAAGTTTTAACTGAATTTGAAACAGTTATGATTATAAGTCAGGTTTGAAAAAAAACAACATTTATAATAACATTTTACGGTGAAGGCGTCGCATGAGGGGTATTTTTATTTATTTATTTATTTATTTTATGTTCTTTATTTATTTTTGAGAGACAGAGAGAGACAGTGGGAATAGGGGAGGGTCAGAGAGAGAAGGAGACACAGAACCGGAAGCAGGCTCCAGGCTCTGAGCTAGCTGTCAGCACAGAGCCTGACGCGGGGCTCAAACCCACAAACCGTGAGGTCATAACCTGAGCCAAAGCCGGACGCTTAACCGACTGAGCCACCCAGGCGCCCCTTGAGGGGTATTTTTAAACTTAACATCCAAAAAGGGGCCGGAGCACGGTGCTTCCCCCCCCTGAGACCCCACCACAGGGGAGAGGCCGCCAGCTCCGAGCAGGTGGAGGCTTTGCCAGCCGGAGCAGCTCCAGGGAACAGGTGCGCCCCTGGCAGAGACCCCATGGGAAGCCTTGTGCCCGACATCACCAAGCGTCCTGGAGAACAGACCCCGTGTCTGGCTTCATCTCTGCCCCTGCCGCGTGCCCCCCACCCCCTGTGTCCGGCTTCATCTCCCCTCCCCCCCACCAGGTATCTGGGCACCTTGCACAGGTAAAGCCACTGTTCTGTGAATTGAATCCTGGCATCAGGGCACATGTAGGGGCTACAGGCTGCTGACAGGGAACCGGAGAGCAAGGCTGGCCTCCGCCGGGGAGGGTCCAGGGTCGCATGTGATGGTGTGCAGGAGAGAAGGCCTCTCAGGGGCTCAGCCCAGGGCCCGGCACGTCCTGGAACACGGGCAGCAGTGGTGCTTTGTGGCCATCGTCTTTGTGGATCTTGGGGAAATACAGAAAGCGAAATTGAGCCTGGAGAGCAGGACCCCCCAAGACCCACTCTGTGATTCGGCAGGGATGTGTGCAAGGAGTGTTTGGTAGTCAAGCAAAGCGGCAGAGTGTTGTGTTGTCTTGTGCGGTGTTGTGTCATACTTTGTGACGCCGCGAGGTTTCTGGTTGTTAAGGTGAAGGGGTTGTCCCAGGACCACGAGGGTAAGGGCACACCTGGGAGCAGAGCCGGTCCGGCACCTGGCGGGAAGGAAGCCAGGCAGGGAAGGGGCAGCCAGCCGGGGCTGGAACGCAGAACTGGGGGCCTCCGGTTAGGAGTCGCACAGTGGGGACTTTACCTCTTCCTGCTTTAATCGTAAAACTAGCAAGAAACCTAGGAAAGAGCTTATGGAGACAGCCTCACAGCAGCGACCTGACGTGGAGCTGGGTTGGCTGCCGGTCAGCTTCGGCCAGAACCGTCTCCAGATGCTCCCCGTCTCCCAGTGTGAATTTGACCTGTAGCTTGCCGTGTGTCTGAAATGTACAAACCTGGAAAGGTGTTTCTTATCATTAGAGGGTGGGTGTCGGGCCCGTGCAGAGGGAGGTGCCGGGCACCCGTGCGGGTGACGGATGGGCCACAGGACCCGTCCCCACTCCGTCCCTGCTCCTGTGCCCTCCCACTCTGTGAGCTGGGGCTCCCCGGGCCCCCGCAGAACTCAACGAGACTGCCCCGAATGTTTAAACTCCGAGGGACACGATACTGGTCACTTGGTCAGGTGCCCCGTGCGCTCTGCTCAACACTGTCCACGGCTGAGCGTCCGAACGCTCCCTTACAGCCAGATCCCTCTGCTGGCATCTCCCCTTCGCGAAACCGGGTTTTCGGCAGTTGCTGTGCCAAAAGCAATTTGCGTAGAAACTCAGAGTGGACCCAGAAATGAGGTGTTAGGGTCCAACCTGACCCCACATTTGCGGAGTCGTGCAGTGCGCAGCCTGTGGCACAGCCATTGGCCAGTCGTGGTGGCTGATCGGGGAGCGAAGTGAAAGTGAGTATTTTCTCATTCAATTTATGTAATTAAAAAACATTGTCACTAAGTTATTAGGACATAAATGTTTATTAAGTTGTTTAGACTTTACTTAACAAGCAGAACTCTTAGATACGTCTTTTGGCCCGGGGCGCTCTAAATAATTACTGGACTACGAAGAGGGTGCTAAAAATGTATACAATTCACATCGATATTGAATTTGTAGCTTATAGATTGATTTAAAATTATTTTTGCTTTTATTAGTACAATGGCATCGTTTAATTTAAGCTGCAACTTTAAATGCAATCTTATTTTTCTGCCAATACTTTCTACGGATGATGTATTCATTTTGGATAATAGAGTAATGGTCTAGCTATTTTAAGAATTTTTTACAAATTCCCCCAGTAAGCGATAATATCACTTGTTATCCAGATTTCCCTATTTTTAAGCTGAGAATGCATTTCCAGTGGTGCCCTCAGTTTGAGAAAGTGCAGTAAATGATTTATTTATGTTTAAATGAGAAGAAATTTTTTACATTAGTATCTTACTTGGATTACCATAAACAATTTCACATCCGTGCATCTCGGAGAGAATTACGGGTCGTGATGCCTGACGCGCACGCCCACTCATTACGGACCTGCCGCAGTGTGGTCAGGAGCTTGGTGCCCCTTCTGGTTGTAAATGCCGCCAGCCCCGGCCTCTCCCGACTTTCTTTTTTTTTTTTCTTAATATTTTTGATTTTTTTTTTTTTTATTTTAGAGAGACAGAGTGGGAACACGGGAGGGGCAGAGAGAGAGACAGAATCTGAAACAGCTCCAGGCTCTGAGCTGTCAGCACAGAGTCCGACGCGGGGCTCAGACTCACGAACCTCGAGATCATGACCTGAGCCGAAGTCGGATGCTCAACCGACTGAGCCCCCCAGGTGCCCCCTCTCCCAGCTTTCCCCACAGAGGCCTGGTCTGATGGCGCCGGCCAGGGGCAAGCCTGCAGACTTTTACTTTGCTCAATTTTTATTCTTTTCTAGTTCAAACCAAAACACATGATTCACCATTCTTGTGTTTGCAAGTAATTATTTTTATCGTGTGTTCTTATCAAATACATGCAAACAGGAGAAAATGCCCCCTTGGAAGGGGAAACGCTCCGTTATGGACATTTAACGACTTTCTTCAAAAGCTCGTTAGTATTTTAAAAGTTATTTTACTTCCTATTTTTGTTTTGTTTTGTCTCACTGGGGACGCCGGGAGAGGGGTCCTCGGGGGCAGGAGGGCGGCGGATTAGGCCAGCAGTTTGTAGGACCCAAGTCTGAGCAAACACTGGAGGCTTTAGGCTCCGCTGCCTGACTTCTGCCGGTCGGGGGCTGTCCGGTGGTGGTGAGGCCCGCTCACTATCAACACTCTTAGATTGGCCCGTGGGAGCCGGGCTCTGTCAGGAACATAGGATTGTGTTTGAAGTAGATGCGGCTGAAATCCTTTGGCCGATGTGGTCACTGCAGTGACTGAGGCATGGGAACTAATAGAGGACATAGTTCAGGCCCCAAAATACATGGGATGCTAAGAAAATGATCAGGAAGGAGGAGTTACCCAGAGCTCAAGTGGGTGCAAAGCAGAGGGAGCTGGACGGGTCACCCTGGAGCCTCGGAAACCTGGGAGAGGCAAGGAGGCCAGTGCGAACCTCGGAGGCCACGGAGGCCACTGCACACCACAGAGGCCACTGCACACCACAGAGGCCACTGCACACCACAGAGGCCACTGCACGCCACGGAGGCCACGGAGGCCGCCCTGCACCACGGAGGCCGCTCCAAGCCACGGAGGCCGGGAGTCGCACCACACTCTCTGCCTGTACTTGTACGGGGTTCTCTGAAGCAAGAAGACTTCTGACCGCCTGCGTACACTCGGCACCCCCACAGTCTCCTCTGTGGCTGGAGTCACAAAGCCCCGGAGACTGAGGGGCGGAGAGATCCGCAGCCTCAGTCTGGAGGCGGGGAGTCTGGGGTGGAGGTGCCTGCAGGCCGGTCCCCTACCCGGCGTCCAGGCATCCACTGGCCGTCATGGGCATGGCTTCGCTTGTGGACACCTGACCCGTCTCTGCCTCGGCCTTCACACGGCCTCCTCCGCGTGTCCGAGTGTCCCCTCGGCGCATGGGCAGCAGTCCCCTGGGCCAGAGCCTGCCCAGACGCCCCCACTTCACTTGATCAGCGGCAAAGGCCCCGTCTCCAAATAAGGCCCCATCAGAGAGTCAGGACGCCGGCATCTTCTTGGGAAGCACCATTCAAGTCACGACATTCACTCTTGTGATTATGACGCTGATAAATATCCCGGCCTCGTAAGCACTGACCATTCTGAGGGCTCTGGCTCTACTAGAAATTTGAACCGTGTAGACTTTAGCCATCTTTTGCATATTCTGTGTGCAGTTATCCCCTAAATCTATTTATAAACAGGACCCTTTTAACACAACTGGCAGGACCCTGAAACCGGCTTGAGGGCTCCTCAAATTAGTCGTCTAGGGGACAGCACCGCGGAGGCAGGTGCTGCGGGTTGCGGGAGGGGCACACTGCAGCCACATGGAGGGCAGCTCGTGGGGGGACACAGACTCAGTCAGTCCCCCCCAAGTGTGTCGCTTCCATCACAGGAGAACGAAGACAGAACAGGTACTGGGCTTCAGACTTGCTTGTGTTTTTCTTATTTATTTTTTTAAGGTTTTTAATTATATTTATTTTTGAGAGAGTGGGAGAGGGGCACAGAGAGGCAATCCCAAGCAGGCTCCAAGCCCAGTACAGAGCCAGACTTGGGGCTCAAACCCACCAGGCATGAGATCATGACCTGAGCCGAAATTAAGAGTCAGATGCTTAACCAACTGAGCCACCCAGGCACCCCTTTCTTATTTAGTTTTAACTGAATAAAAATTTATCTCATTGTTAAATGCATCTCTGTAAACCACACTTGTCTCTTTGGGAAGAATGCACTGTATAAAGAAATTAATCACTGTTACAATTCACACGTATAATCTCATTTAATCCTCACTGCACATCGAAATCATAATTAATTCCCCCTTTTTATAGATGAAGGGCAAATAGAAGGGCAGATGGGTTTTTTTGTAGTTTTAAAAAAATTTTTTAATGTTTATTTTTGTGAGACAGAGAGAGACAGAGCGTGAGCAGGGGAGGGGCAGAGAGAGGAGGAGACACAGAATCCGAAGCAGGCTCCAGGCTCTGAGCTGTCAGCACAGAGCCTGACGTGGGCCTTGAACTCACCAACTGCAAGATCATGACCTGAGCCGAAATTGGCAGCTTAACCGACTGAGCCACCCGGGCACCCCTACAAGGGCAGATGTTTAATGGACAGGAAGTTCAAGATTAAAATCTAGAACTGACAGAGTCTAATAATTATAATTAATGTAGTACATATGAATATTTTTAATAGGCTATGTTTTTAGAGAGGTTTTAGGTTCCCAGCATTATTAAGTGGAAAGCATGGAGTTCCTGTCCCCAACACACACAGCCCCCTCCAATACCAACGTCCCCCACCAGAGTGGGACATTTGTCACAGCCAGCGAACCTGCACTGACTCGTCCTCATCAGCACTGAGAGTCCGGAGTGCCTTCTGCGGGTTTGGATGAATGTGTTATCCTGTGTCCCCATTAGAGCACCTTACAGAGCACTTCCCCTGCCCTGGGACTCTCCTGTGCCCCCCCACGCATCCACCCTTGTAGGATTATTCTGAATTTGTTTATTATAGAGAGTATCTATTGGATTTTCCTCATTACAAACTATAAAGCTTTGACATTCTTTTACTTTCTTCCCCACTCCCCTCTCTCCTGAAGTGGATGTGTAACATCAATACTCAGTGTGCACCGTAGTCTGAAAATGGAAGTACTACTCATGCCTGAGCCCCGTGGTAAACAATGATTAGATTTCCTTTCTTGTGAAACGTTTTTCCTGGAGTTGGTAATGGTTTGTGAAAGTTGTTCATTTGCTTAGTTTTCTCTGGTCTCTATTTGTTCGAAAGTTTGTTTGTTTGTTTATTTATTTATTTATTTATTTATTGGGGGTGGAGGGGCAAAGAGAGAGGATCCCCACAGGTTCCACACTGTCAGCTCAGAGCCCAGCACAGGGCTCAATCTCACGAACGTGAGATTATGACGTGAGTCAGAATCAGGAGTCGGTTGCTTAACCTACTGAGCCCCCAGATGCCGCGCTTTTCTCTGTTCTTATCACAGATTCTTTCCGTGCTTGACATCAGTATCATAAACGTCTTTGATACTGTCTTCTGTAAGACCAAACACACCAAGAGTTCATGAGTTCACTTTCTGCCTGCAGCCGTTCCTGCCAGAGCCCTCTGTGCCTGCCCCACATTGGACGGGCTGCTGCAGGGATTGCCACGGGCTGTCAGCACTGCTCTTCAGTCTGCCTTTCTCTCACGTGAAGCTCCCGTTTTCTGGATCCCATGTTTTCCCTCTTGCTTGAGCTACTCCCTTGTTTTGCTAAGTTATATCTTCCAGCAGGCTGTGCAACACTAGAGGGTAGTTTAGCTAGGTATAGGATTCTAGGTGAAAAATAATTTTCCCTTGAAATTTTGTCTTATAACTTATTATGATGCTTTTGAGTAGTCTATACAACTGTTTTAGATTAAGTGAGGGACACCTGATAAGCAATAAACTATACATTTGTAAAGTGTACAGTTTGATTCCCTTTAACAAACATATTCTTGTGAAACCATCAACACAATCAAGATAATGAACATATCCCTTATCCCCAAAACTTCCTCACCCTCTTTGCAAACCCTCCCTCTTTTCCTGCAGGTAACTACAAATCTGCTTTTTATCATTGTAGATTTGTTTGCATTCTCTAGAATTTTATATAAATGGATTGCATGGTATGTAATCTGCATCAGCCTCTCTCACTTAGCGTACTTATTTGGGATTCATCCATGTTACAGCATTATCAGGAGGCGGTTCATTCTTCTTGTCGCTGAGTAGCGTTCCGCCGCCTGGACGTGCTACAGTTTGTTCATACACCTCTGGATGGACATTTGCACCTAGTGTTGGCTGTCATGAACTTGTGTACAAGTTTTGGTGTGGACCTGTACTTTCGTGTCGCTTGGGTGAATACATGAGTGAGGAGTGGTGGTGTCATAGGCATATGTTTAAATGTTTCAGAAACTAGAAAACGATTTTCAGGGCGTGTGTACCATATCACATCCCCACCAGCAGCAGAGAGTTCCGGTCACTCCACGTCCACACCAACCCTCGTTTATGTGTAGCTAAACAGCTGCATGACTGCTCGTATCCTGTTGTGTTTTTAATTTGAGTTCCCTAACGATGAATCTTTTCATGTGTTTATTCGCTCTAGGTAATTTTTTCTAGACAAGTGTCTGTTGAACATGTTGCTCATTTTTATAATTTTTTTGAATTATTGAGTTTTGACAGTTCTTAATATATACTGGATATACGTCAGGTACCAGTTTTGCAAATATTTTCTCAGTCTGTAGCTTGCCTTTTCATTTTCTTAACAATGTCTTTTGACAAATAAAGGCTCTAAGTTTTCATGAAGTCTGATTTATTGGTTTCTTTTTTTTTTTTTAACTGTTCATGCCTTTGCGTTGTATTTAAGGAATCTTTGCCTAAGTCAAGATCACTAAACCTGTCTCCTATGACTTCTTCTGGAATTGTGACGTCTGACAGCCACCACTTACGATGGCTATTTATATTTAACATTCAGTCAAGTAAACTTAAAAATTTTGAATTTGTTCCTCAGTCACACTAGCCACATTTTAAGCACTTCATAGTCACGTGTGGCTAATGGCTATTATCTTGCACAATACAGGAAGAATATTTTTGTCATCATAGAAAGTTCTGGTGAACCACACTTTTAACATTATGTAGGTTTACCTCCCACATTCAGGTCTATGATGCATTTTGAATTAACTTTTGTATGTCGCATGAGGTTAAGGTTAATATTTTTGCATATGGCTCCTCAATTGTTCTACTATCGCTTTTGGAAAGATTATTTTTTCCCTATTAAATCTCTTTGGCACCTTTGTCGAAAATCAAGTAGCCATATGTGTGCGGGTCTACTTTTGGACTCTTTATCCTGACACATTGATCTATTGCTCTGTGCCTGGTCTCGATTACTACATTTTTATAATAAGTCTTGAAAACAAATAGTGTAAATCCTTCTACTTTTTAAAATCTTTTTAAAAATAGTTTTGGCTCTTATATGCTTTAGTATTTCTATATAAGATTTAGATGAAGTTTGTCCGTTTCTACCAAAAGCTTTCTGCAGTTTTAAGTGGGATTCTATGGAATCTATGGATGCATTTGGGGGGAATTGATATCTTAACAGCACTGAGTCTTTTAACTTGTCAATATGTTGTTTTTATCCGTGCATTTAAATATTCTTTACCAACTCTTAGCAGTGTTTGTAGTTTCTGCATACAGATCTTATACTCCAAACTATTTCATATTTGATGTTGTAAGCTGTACAGATTTTTTGAATTTCAGTTTCTGATTGTTCCTTGCTAACATAGAGAAATACAAATGGTTTTTAAATTTTGATCTTGAAGTTTGTAACTTTGATAAGTTTCTTACAAGTTCTAGTAGCTTTTTTTTTTTTGCAGCTCTGTAAGACTTTTGACCAAAAAATTCTACCATCAGCAAATAAAGACACTTTTATTTCTACCTTTCAAACCTCAATGTCTTTTTTTTTTTTTACCTTATCGCACTGGCTAGAAACTCCAGCCCAATGTTGAAGAGCAGTGGTGAGGACAGTAGCCTGTCCTGTCCTGGATCACGGGGAGAGAGCTCTGTCTCTCACCGTGAAGTAGGGTGTTAGCGGTGGACCGTTCCTTGGGTTGGATTCTTGATCCTTTAGAGTTGACCTGTTTTTATGTTGTTTGCCTGATTTTTATTCTTTCAATGTAAGTTATTCTGGGTGGCTTTTTTTACTCCTTCTCTTTATTCCTGATTTTTGAAATTGCATGATGATGTCTATTATGCGGGTCTGTTTTTATTTATTGTACTGGGTATTTGATGTGTTCTTTCGATTGTGAAAGTCCTGTTCTTCAGTTCTGTGAAATTACATCAAATATTTCACTGAACTTTCCTTCCTCTGTTTTTCTCTGTTCTGTCTTTCTTGAATTCCTGTTAGCGAGAGATCATGTCTTCTGTCTCATCCTCTGAATTTCACAACTGTTCTCTATTCCTTCTCCCTCTTCCTTCTCTTTTGGTTCTGTTTGTTTGTTTGTTTGTTTTGGAGAGTTTCTTATATTTAATTTGAAACCTGATTTTCATAAAAGGAATTCTGTAAGCCAAATCTATGTTACCATGTGAGAGAATGTTCAGTCACCTCCAAGAGGGAACACGTTTCGGTGAGTCCGTGAGTAAAATTGTTATTAGGATGTATTTACAAAGAGGAAAGGATTCATGATCCAGAACTCTTTAATGACGAGTCTACTTGTGAAATGCATTCTGCTGAGATAAAAGGGAAAAGGACTCGGTTGGGACCCAGGACCTCGGTTCTCACGTCGTTAATTTCTGCTGTGTGTGCGGCCGGTGTTTCCAGAGACGCCCCATCGCCCAGGTTCCCTCACTCAGCAAGTGAACAGCGCCTGTGCCTACAAGGGTCTAATTACAAAAACACGATATTCTGAATCATCTGGAAAGTGTAATTTGCTTTGAATTGAATAAAGTAAAAGTGGGAAAAGAATATTGTTCTACGTTTAAGAAGAGCATAGCTGATGACGGGGCGGTTGGGGGGCTCCGTCTGACGTCGGCTCAGGTCATGATCTCACAGTCTGTGGGGACAAACCCCCGCATCGGGCTCTATGCTGACAGCTCAGAGCCTGGGCTGCTTCAGACTCTGTGTCTCCCTCTCTCTGCCCCTCCCCCACTTGCATTCTGTCTCTCTTTCTCTCTCAAAAATAAGTTAAAACATTAAAAAAAAAAAAAGGAGAGCTTAGTGAAGAAAAATAGCATAAGTAACCAAAGAAATTAAATATTGTCTGTATCATACACAGAAAACCGTACTGATTGAGGTGTTAATGTTTGATTTGGATATTTGTGTATTTTTCTAGCACTTCTTAGTGGATAATCATATACCAGAGTTACCTGAGGTGCTTCCTAAGAATATGGATTCCTGAATCCCGTCCAGGAAGACTCTCAGATTAAACAGACGTCATCTGAGGGTGGAGGTATCTGAGAAATCTTCATTTAGAACAAATTCTCAAAGTAACTGCTTTTCTCATGAAAGTTTGAAAACCACGGTCTTCAGACAAGGGCCACATGTCTTTGCTCACATATTGACTAGTAAGATGAGAAAATTTTCCCACTTGATTTCCCAAGGCATAAACCACTCTTGCAAAATTATTGAGTCATTCTAACCTTTGAAAGTTGAATTAATTCTTTTAACACACAAAACATCAGATTTTGACAAAATTGGCTTTAAAGCCATAGACATCTTCCTTACGACCTTAGAGCTTCTCTGTGGTCACTTGAAATAAGAGCTCTGTGATTGAGAAATTGAGTTTTTCATTAAAATACATTGAAACGGCTGCGTGTGGCTAGTGGCTCCTGTATGGGGCAGAGCGGATGTTGACCGGTTTCCTGGTCACACCGAGTTCCCTCAACAGTGCCGTGTTGGGGGGTAAATCTAGTGCCCGGCGCTGCCCGTGTGTTTTGACAGCGAGCGCATGCGCGCGCGGAGGGCCCCGCGGCCTTGCGGGGAGCCTGCTGCAGTAAGACGTAGTGTTACTAGTCTTCTTCCTGGAGACAATATACTTTGTGTGATGCATCATATTTACGGACAGGACAGAAATTTTGATTGGAAAGTTTTTATAGATGGATGGTAACATTTCATTTCATTTCCTCTTATTACCTTTTGTTGAAAACTCCAGTACAGTTAGCACACAGCGTCATGGTAGCTTTAGGCGTGAAGCCAGCGACCCAGCGTTCTGTGCGTTTCTCAGTGCTCCTCACGGCAGGCGTGCTCTCCACCACCCTCCCCACTTCCCGCATCGCCCTGCCCGCCTCCCTCTGGTAACCGTTAGTTTGTTGTCTACAATGATGAGTGTAGTTCCTGGTTTGTCTGTATCTCTCTGTTTTATTTCCTTAGCTCATTTGTTTTGTTTTTTAAATTCCACATATGAGTGAGATCATATGGTGTAGGTCTTTCTATGACTGACTTATTTCACTTAGCCTTGTACTCGCTAGCTCCAACCCTGTTGTTGCAAAGGGCAAGGTTTCATTTTTTTTAATGGCTGAGTAATATGCCGTTGTATGCACACCACCTCTTCCGCACCCACCCATCTATCAATGGACACCTGGGCTCCTTCCATGATTTGGCTGTTGTGAATAATGCTGCCATAAACCTAGGGGTACATCTACCCTTTCAAATTAGAGTTTTTGTGTTCTTTAGGTAAATAGCATGATTGCTGGATTATATGGTAATTCTATTTTTGATTCTGTGAGGAACTCCATATTGTTTTCCACAGCAGCTGCATCAGCTTGAATCCCCACCACAGAGCAAGAGGATTCCTCTCTCTTCACATCTTCACCAACACTTGTTCCCTGAGCTTTTCAGTTTAGCCATTCTGGTAGGTTCCTGTGAGATGATATCTCATCGTGGTTTTGGTTTGTGTTTCCCTGATGATGAGTGACGTTGAGCATTTTTTCATGTGTCTGTTGGCCATCTGGATGTCTTCTTTGGAGAAATGTCGGTTCATGTCTTCTGCCCACTTTTAATTAGATTATTTGGGGTTTTTTTGGATTTTTTGGTGTTAAGTTGTAGAAGCTTTTTTTAAAGAGTTTTTTTTTTTTTTAAGTAAACTCTATGCCCAACGTGGGGCTCAGATTTAGGACCTCGAGATGAAGAGTCCTGTGCTCTACCAACTGAACCAGTCAGGCACCGCATGTTGCATAAGTTCTTTACGTATTTGGGATACTAACCCCTTATCAGATATGTCGTTGGCAAATATCGCCTCCTGTTCATTAGATGGTCTTTTAGTTTTGTTGGTTGCTCTCTTTGCTGTGCAGAAGCTTTTTATTTTGGTGAAGTCCCAAAAGTTTATTTTTGCTTTTGTATCCCTTGCCTCAGGAGATATATCCAGAAAAATGTTGCTATGGAGGGTGTCAGAGGAATTATTGTCTGTGCTCTCTTCTAGGACTTTTATGGTTTCAGGTCTCACATTTAGGTCCTTAATCCATTTTGTCCAGTTTTCCCAACACCGTTTGTTGAAGAGACCATCTTTTTGCCATTGAATATTCTTTCCTCCTTTGTTGAAGGTTAATTGACCATGTAATTGTGAGTTTATTTCTGGGCTATTCTGTTCCATGGATCTATGTGTCTATTTTTGTGACAGTTCCAAACTGCTTCGATTATTATATCTTTGCAGTATAACTTGAAATTTGGAATTGTGATATTTTTAGCTTTGTTTTTCTTTTTCATTTGCTTTGGCTATTCAGGGTCTTTTGTGGGTCCTTACAAATCTGAGGATTGTTTGTTCTAGCTCAGCGAAAAATGCTGTTGGTATTTTGATAGGGATTGCATTAGATGTGTAGATCGCTGTGGGTAGTATGGGCATCTCTCCCAATCCATGAACATGGAATGTCTTTCCATTTCTTTGTGTCATCTTGAATTTCTTTCATCCATGTTTTACAGTTTTTAGAGTACAGGTCTCTTATCTCTTTAAGTTTATTTCTCAGTATTTTATATTTTTGGTGCATTGTAAATAGGTTTACTTTCTTAATTTCTCTTTCTGCCATTTCACTACTAGTCTATAGAAATGCAATGGATTTCTGTATATTGACTTTATATCCTGCAACCTTACTGAATTTATTTATCAGTTCTAGTGGTTTTTTTCAGTATAGTCTTTAGGGTTTTCTATGTAAATTATGTCATCTGCAAACTGAAAGTTTTACTTCTTCCTTACCAGTTTGGATGCTTTTTATTCCTTTTTCTTGTCTGATTACTGTGGCTAGGACTTCCAGTCTTTGTTGAATAAAAGAGAGTGGACATCCTTACCTTGTTTCTGACTTTAAGAGGAAATCTCGGGGCGCCTGGGTGGCTCAGTCGGTTCAGCTCAGGTCATGATCTCACAGTTTGTGGATTCGAGCATTCGAGCCCCGCGTCAGGCTCTGTGCTGACAGCTCAGAGCCTGCAGCCTACTTCCGATTCTGTGTGTCCCTCTCTCTCTGCCCCTCCCCTGTGCATGATCTGTCTCTCTCTCTCTCTCTCAAAAATAAATAAATGTTAAACAAGAGGTATTTTTCACCTTTGAGTATGATGTTAGCTGTGGGTTTTCCACATATGGCCTTTATTATGGTGAGGTATGGTCCCTCTAAATCTATTTTGCCAAGGGTTTTTATCATGAATATACATTGTAGTTTGTCAAATGCTTTTTCTGCATCTATTGAAAAGGTTATATGGCTTTTCTCCTTTCTCCGTTGGCGGGACGTGTCACCCTGACGGAGTCACAAACATCAGACCGCTCCTGCATCCCAGAATGGATCCTGCTCCATCTTGGTAAATGATTTTTCTAAAATATATTGTTGGGTTTGGTTTTCTAGTATTTTGTTGAGGATTTTTTCATCTATGTATCAGAGATATTGGCCTGTAGTCCTTTTTTAAAAAAGACTTTATTTTTGAGTAATCTGCACCCATCATGGGCTTGGAACCACAACTCTGAGATAAAGATTTGCGCGCCCCGCCCACCGAGCCCGCCAGGCGCCCCGCCCACCGAGCCGGCCGGGCGCCCTGGCAGTGCTTTTTCTTTGTGGTGCCTCCGTGCGGCCTTAACGTCAGGGTGACGCTGGCCTCCTAACGTGAATGTGGACGTTTTCCATCCACTTGTATTTTTTGTAAAAGTTTGAAAACTCTTCTTTATTTTTTTAAAACGTAAAAGATTTTTCTAAGTTTATTTATTTAGAGAGAGAAAGCACAAGTGGGGGAGGGGCAGAGAGAGAGGAAGAGAGAGAATCCCAAGGAGGTTCCACACTGTCCGTGCAGAGTCCAGTGCGGGGCTCGAACTCACAAACCAAGAAATCATGGCCTCAGCCGAACAAGAGTTAGATGCCCAACCGGCAGAGCTGCCCAGGCCCCTGGGAGAGAGGGGGCACAGTTGGCAGGAGGTACAGTTGGCAGGGGGTGCTCTGAGAAGCTGTCTGGGCCTGAACTTCCGTTTGTTGGGAATTTTTTTACTGCTGATTCAGTTTTGTTGTTGGTACTCAGTCTGTTCAAGTTTCCTATTTCTTCCCGACTCAGGAAGGTTATAGTTTCTAAGGAGTTTTCTCTAGGTTTGCCATTTCTTCCAGGTTGCCCAGTTTGTTGGCATACGATACTGCATCATATTGGCTTCTAATCCTTTGTGTTCCTTTGCGTTGGTTGCGACGCCCACCCCGACATTGCTGATTTTGTGTATCAGTTTTAACGATCTTTTCAAAGAATCCGCTCCTAGTTTCATTCATCTGTTCTCTTGAGTTTTTTTGGTTTCTATTGGAATTATTTCATTTTAGACTGTGTTTTTCAGTTCTGGAATTTTCATGTGTTCTTTTCCAATCATTTTTACTTCTCTGTTGATTTTGCCCATCTGTTCCCACAATATGTCCATACTTTTGTTTACAATTTTCAACCTCTTTGTAACAGTTGTATTAAAGTCTGTCCTTTCTGTCAGTGCAGGACAGTGTTTTTAACTGGCTTTTCTACTGCTCACATTTTCTTGCTTCTTTACATGTCTGACCTTTTTTTTTTTAATGGGATCCTCGGCATAGTGGATGCCACATTGTTGAATGTCCAGATTTTATTGTCTTCACTTAAAGAGCATAGAATTTAACTCCGAGGCAGTTACTTTACTTGTGGATCAGCTTGTGAAGTCTTGTCCCGAAGCTTTGTTAGGACGGGTCTAGTGGTCTCTCCTCTCGGGCTGGAGTGATGTACTCTGGCTCCATTCTCCTGGGACGTTAGCTGAATGTTTAGTGAGTTCCGCATGGTCTTTCCAGACCGGTTGATCGGTACTTCAGTATTTCCCAGCCCTGCGTGAGTCCTGGAATTTCCACTTCTCCCACTTCTCCTTGGTAGTTGATCTTTGTCTGCTGGGTCAGAACCTTGCCTTCAGCACGGACACCAGCTCCTCCGTCAGGTACTCGGGGGTGTCTGTGCAGATTTCTGGAATCCTTGTCTGTGCATCCCTCATGCCCTACCTCCTAGGTCCCTTTTCGGTCCTACTCCCGAACCTCCCTCTCCTCACGCTGTTAGAACTGCCTTATTCTGCGTGGGCTCCACCCCCCATCGCGTCATGATTTCAGAAGTGCCTCCAGATGGAAATCGGGGTGATCATGGGGATGCCCTGTCGTTTATACCCTCCCAGGGGTCATCATTTTATATCGCTTGTTGCCCAACATCTGAAAACAGTTATTTCATAGGTTTTGTCCAGTTTTTATAGGTTCTTAATAGTAGAAGGTCTATTTTGCTACCAGTTTCATCATGTCCAGAAGTATAAGTGCAAATGGAAATCAACCATAAAACACAGCTTAAAAAATCACTAGAATTAAAAAAAAAAAAACAAATGTTCAATAGTAGACTTCCCACAAACAAATTTGCTCAGAGGACAAAGCCCGGATAACTTAAATTTACTTGGACAGGGAGGACTTTCAGCACTGGACACAATAACTTGCCACATGATTTCATCACGTTTGTTTTAGACAGATGCCATTTATAAGGCTAATTCTTACAGGAACATGGCCTACTGGACTAGGAAGCAAGAGACTTCGGTTGTTCCGGAGCCAGTGCACCTACTTGCATGACCTTGGGCTCTCACTTTGGTTCCCTGTGTGCCAAGGTCACCTGAGACATACAGCGCGCTCACAGAGATGCCATGGGGTGTTTTCAACTCTCAACAAAGGCACAGGGAGACCTGTCTTCTGGTGGACACGACCCACACGGCCAGCCTCTAATTAACGTCTAATTAATGTTAGACTATGCCACACTCCTGACAAGAGATCTTATCTTCGGAAGCTGGATTTGGAGAAGTCTCTGTGATAAAAAGTAAGTGCACACACGCACAGGAAGGTGACAGGAAGGTGGTGGTGGCCAAAGTGGGCTCCAGTGTTAGGCACACGTGCCGTCAGTAAGATCTTGTGATTATGTGAGCACGTAATTAAAATTTTGCTTTCTTCCTTCAATTTACATGTATTATTTTTTCAAATAGCTACAGATTTGTTAGTACGTGAAAATGTTTTAAGTTGAAACTAGCTGCTTAAAACTATTAGGCATTTATTTTGGACGAGGCCTGTGACAAAGTAACAGTTGCGGAGGCGCCGTGCGCCAGAAAGCACGGCAGCTTCAGGACGGGACGGGCAGCCTCTCTCAGTGCCACCAGTCCCGTCTCCAAAACGCAGGAGTTGTATTAAACTCTCTTTTTATTCTCACATTTTAGGAGTCTGTGGTTCTGTGTTAGTACAGGTGGCGTTTCTTGTTTTGTTTTGTTTCATTTGATGTAGCCTTCACACCTAGCCCCAGGCTTGAACTCACGACTCTGAGTTTAAGAGTCAGAAGCTCAGCTGACTGAGCCACCCAGGCACCCCGGTACTATGCACGGTTCTCAAGTGGTGCAGTGAATGTGGCGAGCTAACTGGGTCACTTGCTCAGGGGAGCGAAGAAGAGAGGCGAGATTCCCAGCTCGCCTCTGAAGCACGGGCCCAGGTTCCCAGGGGAAAAGGGGGGCCAGAGCAGAGTCAAGAATTCCTCGAGCCAATAGGAAGTAAGACTTTTAAGTCACTTCAAACTCCCATCTCAGACATGGGCCATCTCTAGCCCGGGGCATTCCGGAACTCTCCCGGACCTTTAGAACAGGGACGGTTACCCTGGGATGCAAGGACTCCATGCACAGAGTTCAGAAAGCCCCTGAACTTGAACAGAAAAATATTGACCTTTGTTTTGATGAGCTTCTGGGTGAAATTTAGCATTTTCTTCAGTTATGAATGTAGCCAGCACACCACAGGAGCCCTGGCATTTCCCGTGATGTTGCCGCCTGTTGAAGTAATTGGGATTTTCCTTCCACGGTGCCGTTTCACGCCTGTAGCCGTTATGACCTTGCCCTGGTTTTACACCTGCCACAGACCTTATCACTCGGTGCATATGGAGGGGAGTTATTACGGTATCATGAAATGTCTTTAAAACATATTTTGATAATTGGCTTTTCAAAATACGAGTTGCTTCTTGGATAATCTTAAATTTTGGTTTTAATTTTTTTACTGTGAAGAACTTGGAACCTGCACAAGGTGAACTGAAAGGTACAAGAGCCCCGCACTCCCGTCGCCCAGCTGCACCCCGGATCCTCTCGATGCCACCTGACCCCCTGGTCACCCCCATGACCCCCTGGTCACCCCCAACGTGGTTTCCACGGTTTCCAACCGCCGAGGAGGCACCTGCATCCCCATGGTGTCCTTCATCATGTCCCTCTCTCTTCCGTGTTTCCTATAAACTGCAGACTGGGTCCAGAGGCTTGGTGGCCGCTGGCGTGAGGGGCGGAAGGGCGGAGGGTCCCTCTGACGTCCCCACGCGCAGCCCCGGCTCCTCCGCCCTTAGATCCAGCAGCTACTAGGGTGACAAAACGCTCTAGTTCTGCCGTTGCTTCTAATGCATCATCTGTAATGTTTCTACAAGGAAACGGATGCCTCGGCAAGTACTTGGTTACCTGGCGGTAGAGTTCCTACAGGAAGTCAGAATACATGTTCTTGATTCCTTCTCTTTATTTATCAATTTTCTAAATAATGACGGGTTCCTTTTATGCGTCTTACTTTGTACATTTATTTTCTGTTTGTTTTGGGGGGAGATGAAGGGGCAGAGAGGGCGCCCCAAGCAGGCTCAGCAGTCAGCGCAGAGCCGGACTCGGGGCTGGAACTCACGAACCGCGGGATCACGACTTGAGCCAAGATCCTGAGCTGGACGCTTCACGGGCTGAGCCGCCCGGCGCCCCTTACTTTGTACGGTTAGAACCAATAGCCTGAGAGGGGTTCGTGGGCTCCACCAGACTGTCAGACGGGGTGACATCCCAGAACCCCTGCTGCGGACCCCCAAGAGATCCAGCCGCTCAGGGCAGCTCTTCGGCAGCGTCCCGACGCCCACAGCGCTTGCGCCCGCACTTCGAGCCGGTGAGACCTCCCCACGCTGCGCTGCGGCGGCCGCTTGTGCGGAGCAGCCCTGCCGGTGGCCCTGTTCGCACGCGGACCCTGCTCCTCGCCGGCGGCGAAAACGGGCAGACTCCTCCTGCTCTGAGCCTCAAGTGCTTCCCATGGAAAACGGCAAAACCGTTATCGAACTTGAAGAATGCCTTTGAGAACGAAAGAGGGGAAGGTTCCCGAAGGACCGGCCGTCTTAGGTGCTCCACAGATGTGTGTCCGATGCCACTCTGTCCCCGCAGCAGAGGACTTGCTCATTAGGGCTTTGGTTCTGGTCACGGCAGGAGAACATTCCCGATGGTCCCATGCATCGCGCCTGA